>PISX010011548.1:0-64891 GCA_004024625.1 Mellivora capensis | reverse complement strand
TTGAGAGAGGGGGGTGGGGTAATGGACATTGGGGAGGGTATGTGCTATGGTTAGTGCTGTGAAGTTTGTAAACCTGGCGATTCACAGACATGTACCCCTGGGGATAAAAATACTTTATATGTTTATAAAAAATTAAAAAATTTATAAAAAAAAAAGTATTAGCATAACATTCCAGATTCTTTACCAGTATGGAAGGTCTATTTTCAAGGGACCAAAAAAACAAAACCAAACCAAAACAAAACAAAACCCAGGAATGGGATGGGTAGTATGAAGAAGTGACCTAAAGGAAGGGTCATATTAAAAAGGAAGGGGAAGTCCCATGGAGAACCCACAACTGTGTGGTGGACAAGCATTAAAAGCAGTCTCCCCAGCTCTTCTCAGCCTTTGTACTATACTAAGTATAGTAAAACAAAGATTCTTTGGTGAAATAGCAGGTAAAGGCTGTACCTTATCTTCGGGAACCCCTCCAAGGGCCACCCATCCACAGTGCAGCCTCTGTATGTCTCAGGTCTTTGCTCTGTCCCCATTGCATTTTCCTTGAGTAAACACCCTTCCTCTACATGCCCCAGGGTCTTAGGGACCCAAAGTAAAGGGCACTAGGACCCCAAGACCTGTGTAACAGCAGAGGGTAGAGTGGAGTTGGTAAGAGATGAACAGATGCGCTGGAGACCCCCCTGAGCTGGGCAGTGGCTAAAGATACTTTTCATATCAATATTTAATGAAAAAGGAGTTTCTTATAAAAACAATGTGTTTTAAATTTGTTTCTGTGTAGGAAAAAAAAGACTGGCAGAATGCACACAAAATATTAATAGTGGTGGCTTGTGGAATTATAGTTTCTTCTTGTATCCTTTCTTCTCAGGATCCTTATTTTCAGTTTTTCTAGAATAAGCATAAAAGAATACACAGTGGGATTCTAGCAACTCTAGAGATTTGAGGTAAGAAATGACAAGAAGTTCAAGACAAGGCAGTAAGAGTGATGAGGTCGTATTTCTGGGGAGATCACTTTTGACATATTCCAATGATTTAAGTTTTAATAGATATTCCAAAGACAGAGAGAGAGAGAGAGGAAAGAAGGGAGAAAAGATAGATATCAAATCAAGTGATGCTTAACTGATTTGAAAGTGCCAAGGTGGTTTTTTTTTTCCTTTTTCCATTTTGTTCCAAGTTCCTTTTCTCCTTAAATAAAAAACCTACTCCTCTTCCAGGAGCATGGATAGACCTTTTTAAGAAATCCCTAATCATCAGGAAAGAGAGGAACCTGGGAACTTGAGATCCAAAGAAATTTCCCCAAGATGTGCTTTTGTCAATAGTTGCACAATCCTTGTTCAACAAATCATTGATTATGTTATTGACCAGTAGAGCTATTATTTGCTTCAAGAGAACCAAACTGCTTCTGCTGGTAAACAGAGATAATTATCACCTAAAATTGAAAGGATTTTCCACATATGGTTAAACACAAATCCAGCTAGGATAGATTTAGAGGAGAAGCCAGGACAATTGGGTAGAGTCCAATGAGAAATCGAGGTAAGGGGGTCCTGATGATATAAACAATATAGATATAATGCACACAGCCAGAACCCAGTGATAGCTGTCACTGAAGTTTCCATTATGTGCTAGACACCATGCCACACGCTTTACATGTCTCACATCTAAACTTCTCATTGATCAACCTGACCCAATATTTTACCAAACTGAACCACATTTTACAAATGGGGAAATTGAGATATGCAGTATTTTCTTCAGAGTCACACAGCTGTTAAGTGCCACAGAGCAGAATTTAAACACAAGTCTGAGTTTGATTTTTTAATTTTGCTTTACTACAATATTCTGGGAATGATCTTGTTCTATAAACAATGTTTTAGGAATTGAGTTTCATTATCATTTAATTTTTCTCCCCATGCTATAGGATGATATGTAATGATACATATGCTTTATTAAATGCCATAGTGTAATAGAAAAAAAATGAAATAAAGCCTTAGGATAATCAACAAATCTCTCAATCAAAAATAAGAGTAGAACCTCTCTCTCTTTTTCTCTCTCTCTCTTTTTAAGATTTTATTTTTTTCAGTAATCTCTTCACCCATCATGGGACTCAAATCTACAACTTGGAGATCTTTACAATCACATTTACCACCTACTAAGCCAGCTAGGCCCCCAGAACCTCTCTTTGAAGCAAGATTCAGCTACTTTAGTGTCAGATTGGAATACATCCCTCATTAAGATACACATGGCTCTTAAAGTTGCTTCAGTATCCAATGAGACACTGGGATGTGAAAATCACCACTGGTGCTGCTTTCAGTCCCCATGTTGAGATAAAGAGAACGTACTCATAAAAGCTTCCTGATTACTCATATAAGTTTTTAAGGGCAGTAACCTAAGTCATTAACATATGTAGCACCATATTCTGACCTCATTCACAAAGCATTTGTCTGACACATCCTCCCAATATGTTTTTGTTTCTTGCTTTCTTAGGAACCTTCAGAAATGGTCATCTCTGTACCGTGGCAGCTCTAGGTAGGACACACAGTGACATCCCCTGGATTCATCTCTTCTAAGACTGGAAAATACAAACAGCAATGACCCCAGTCAACTCTGACCTATGGCTCTCTATTTCAACAATCCTCTGGGGGAAAGAGGCCAAATGTGATGGACAACTCTAAGGAAGCAGAAAAATGTCTGATTCAATGGGCTTGACTTTATGATTGCTATTTGTAAGTCACTTCCTTCTGAGAAGAAGACACTGAAGCAAATTTGCACCCTTGATACATGACTTTAAGAAAAGCAATTTAAGATTTCTTCAAACTTACTGTTGTTCAGTGAAAAAGAACTTTCCTTAAATCAGAATTCGAGGATCAGGTTAACTCTAATTACACAAGGCTGTCGTTGGAGGAATCTATGGTCTTTCCAGGGCAATGGGAATAATTGTTGGTGCCATTAATCATAATTCCCACAAGAATCCAGCATGGACAAGGGGGTCTGGGACTCTAGGATTACTTCGTTGAGGACCCAAAAGAAAATATTTGGAGACTACGTTGCAAGCGATTGGAAATTAAGTTAGTCATTCATTCAACAAATATTTATTGAGTGCCCTCTATGGTTGGGAACTGTTTGACGTATTTGGAGATATCAGTAAACAAAACAGGATAGATCTCTGTCCTCTGTCCCAAGAGACCGTACATTCTACTTTGGAGAGAAAAACAATAAACTATAAATAATCACATAGTTTATTAGAAGGTTTTAAATGCTGTAAGAACAACAATGCTGTAAGAATGACAACAAAAGGGGGATTAAAGAATGTGGGAAAGGGGGAATGATAGTCTCAGGGAATCATTCATGGATGTGCTACTTAATATTGTTTTTGAATATTAATGACTTTATGTGTGCCATTGTAGGTCCTCTTAGAAGCCAATGATGAGAACACCATAATGCAGGTCTCAGGTAAAGCAAAGGAGAGAGGGAAGGAAGAAAACCTGGACAACAGTGTCTTAGACTGCTGTGTGGTTGTAATGAAAGTTCACCAAGGTCATCATGGAGTCACCCAGCCAAAACGACGAACAGGGCAGTTCCGTACCACCAGGAACAGACTGTTAGCACTTCTGCTTCACTCAGTCATGGGCTGGAAGCTGCCCATAGAAAACCTGGCCTCTGTATCAACACAGTGAAACGGTTTCAGAGCCCAAGAGCTGGGCCGTTAGCCAATTACTCTCCTGTAATCAGATACAAGAGGCACATTCTCATGGTTGCCACAATTAGCGGTGCAGATTATGTCACATTTTTGGCAGAATTGCATCCATGCCCTTCCTCTTGTCACTGAACGTTCATATTCCACCAGAAACCAAAACACCCCTCCACAGGCAGCTCTGGTAGAACTATCACACGTAGTGCTCTGATGCCCTCCCTGGAAGGACAGGCAAATAGTCCATGCTGGGCCAATCAGTCTTTCTTTTCCAGCAATTTTGATCTTGAACAGAGGGACCCAAGATCAAAAATGGAGCAAGCAGGGACGCCTGGGTGGCTCAGTTGGTTAAGCGGCTGCCTTTGGCTCAGGTCATGGTCCCACATCGGGCTCCTTGCTCAGCGGGGAGCCTGCTTCTCCCTCTGCCTCTGCTTGCCACTCTGTCTGCCTGTGCTCACTCTCTCTCTCTCCCTCTCTCTCTGACAAATAAATAAATTTAAAAAAAATGGAGCAAGCAGATTCATTTAACAATGAAGGCCAGAAAAATCTTTCTAATTATTCCTACTACCTAGACCTTACAAAAAACTACTGCTTCTTGTCTTTTTCAAGAGCTGGTTGCTCATTACTTTCTTTGGTTCTATAAGATACAACATATGTTTTTAATAAACTAGTATTTTTGCTTCAGATAACCAGAATCCATTTGTGTTGTTGATGAGGAACCCTAATTACAGAATGATATATTTAGAAAAAGAGAGTCAAGATGTAATGGAAAGAATACAGACCTTAGATGACCTTGCATGTGGTTGAGTCCTAGATTCTGCATTTACTTACTGAGTTGGCTCAGATATAATTTTTACACCTGTCTGCACCACATCTGCATACTGGATATACCATTGCTTCTCATGGTTAAGGACTTTGAAGAGGCCAATATGTGCCAAAGTATTTTACACTTTTTGACTATCTATACAAAATAAGGACTTTACCTGTACATGTAATGCTTTCATTCTTTATCTATTAAAAAACAATCAGGGAGGTCCCTGGGTGGCTCAGTTGGTTAGGCATTTACCTTTGGCTCAATTCATGATCCCAGGGTCCTGGATGGAGCCCCATTGTGCTCCCTGCTCAGCAGGAAGTCTGCTTCTCCCTCTCCCTTTGCCCCTCCCTCCACTTGTCCCCATGCACTCTCTTTCTCTCAGATAAATAAAATCTTTTTAAAAAATCATGCACAACTATGGTTCAATATTAATATTTGTTAAAGCTAGGCGATAGTATAGATATAAAGCTAGGTGAGTATTGGTTATAAAAATCTCTGTGTACGTATGAAACATCTCATGATTTTATTTTTAATTAAGGAAACATTACTTTGGAAAATGGAGAATTATTCAGCATTTACTTGAACATCTAAGCTAGTATTAAACTGCAACATAAAGTCAGCTCAAATTTCTGGGGTTAGAAAGATCTTTGAGATGACAGAATGAAACTCTTTACTGGAAAGATGAATTCAGAGTGGTTGAGTAAACCATTCAGAATGGTTAATGTCAATTGTCGTTAGAGGTGGGACTAGACCTCAAGTCATAGGACTTTCAGTTTCATGGGCTTTGCGCTAAAACACAGTGCATTCCTCCAAGGATTAAAAGAAATCTTCAAAGGATTAATAATGATCACATGAGTGAATAATCTGATTTTGATATCTGAAAAGGAAAAATTATACTTGCATATATTATTGATAAAATAATCCAGAACACATAACAAATTCAGCGTGATCAAGTTTGGGGGTTTGGGGTTTTTAAAAAAGATTGTATTTATTTATTTGACAGAGAGAGCGCACGAGCAGGGGAATTGGGAGAGGGAGAAGCAGGCTCCCTGCTAAGCACGGAGCCCGATGAGGGCTCCATCCCAGGACTCTGGGATCATGACTTGAGCCAAAGGCAGATGCTTAACTGACTGAGCCACCCAGGCACCTCAAGTTTTGTGGGGTTTTTAAAAGATTTATTTTATTTATTTGAGAGAGAAAGTTTGGCCGCACTTGTGAGCACACATACACATGCACAGGCAGGGGGAGGGGCAGAGGGAGAGGGAGAGAGAGAGAGAGAGTGAAGCAGGCTCCTAGCTGAGCTGAGCGTGGGGTCCAGTGCAGAGCTCGATCTCACGACCCCTGAGATCATGACCTGAGCGGAAATCAAGAGTCACTTAATTGGCCGGGCCACCAGGCGCCCCAGGCCAGTATGTTTTTTTCTTAAGCAGATTTGGGAATAGAATATGTGTTTAAAAGGTTGAGCAACTGAGATCAAAATGATGGGAAATATGTTTTATGGGAGAAAGCAGATATTTTGAGGTGAGAATTTGGAAACAAGGAAACAGAAATTGAAAAGAAGCGTTAAGGATCTCATGACAATTCTCCAGTGTATAAATACATGGTTGCAGTTTTAGGTGTCATTTTAGCACTTTCCAAGAACATGCAGACAACAAACATACTGAACATTTCTTCCATTGTGCAAACTCGACTCTTAGCAAAGACTCATGAACACAGCGCCAGATTGCCCTGAGTCACAACTTGGCAGGCATATTGAAGCAAAAGTTAGACGTTTCCCAAATTTACTGCTCCTCCCCTAAAATGGAGCTGATCCCTCACCAGAACTTGAGGCCAAACCCCACTGCCCAGGTGAGCACTACTGTGCCCTTCATGCACTGGCAAGTCTGTTCCAAGACACTCTTTTGTGAAATCTGAATCACGCATAACATTTTCTCACTCGCTTCCGTAAGATTATAGGCACCTTTTCCCCAGCAACAACAAAAGTACATTTTGATCCCGTACAGTAATTAAAACATGACAATTTAGAATGCATCTAAATCATGTGGGCCCCAATTGGATATTCCCTAACGGATCTGGGACATTCATCTTCAGAGCTCAGCAAACTTCTGTAGAGGGCCGGGTAGTCAATATTTTTGGCTCTGCAGTTCAGACATCCTGTCTCAACTATTCAGCTCTGCTACTGTAGTGACAGAACAGTAATAAACAACACATAAACAAATGAGCATGGCCATTTTCCAATAACGTGTCCTTTATAAAACTGGCATACTGCCAAAGAAGCCTATAAACTCCCATGTTCTAGGAGTTAATCTTTCATTCCTTGGGCGTTGTGACCAGACTCAATACTACCAGACTGTTTAAGAAGCACTATCTGTTAGAGGCGCCTGGGTGGCTCAGTGGGTTAAAGCCTCTGCCTTCAGATCAGGTCATGATCTCAGGGTCCTGGGGTTGAACCCCATGTTGGGCTCTCTGCTTAGCAGGGAGCCTGCTTCCCTTCTCTCTCTCTGCCTGCCTCTCTGCCTGCTTGTGATCTCTATCTGTCAAATAAATAAATAAAGTCTTTTTTTTTTTTAAAAAAAGAAGCACTATGTGTTAGTACAAGAACCAAGTAGAACCTAGACTGTGAATGTCATAGCGGTGCATTCTCAAAGATTGTCCAGATGATCCTATTTTCCTAAGAGGAGGGTAGTCATTTCCTTTCTCTTTTGATAATGAAAATATACTTAATTATCCTTCACCTAAAAATAAGCTTAATGACCTTAGAGGGATCTCTAACAAGGCATGTCTTGCAATTCCATGAACAGAATCAAGGTGGGGATTATGACATTGAGTACGAACTTTGTGAGCTGCATCCCAAAAACAAAATACATGCAAATCAGAAGAGAAAAGAGTCAAATGGAGATGGGTCAAAGGTCTACAGACTCAGGCCAAAGCAACTAGAAGCTCAAGTATGTGAGAAACTTCTACTCTGGAGATCTCTCTTTTTTTAAAGAAGATTTTATTTATTTATTTGACAGAGAGAGAGAGATCCCAAGTAGGCAGAGAGAGGGGGGAAGCAGGATCCCTGCTGGGATCATGACCTGAGCCAAAGGCAGAGGCTTTAATCCACTGAGCCACCCAGGTGCCCCTCAGGAGATCTCTTTTATGCAGAGAAAAAAAACAGGTAGTTTTCTAAATCATTATAGATATTATACACAATGAAACAACTTCAAGTAAAAGGGGATTTTTTTTTTTTAGACCCCAAGACACATTCCAAGTTTAAAGTTTTCCCTTTCAATTATATCTTTTCTTAGTAGCATTGTTAACAAGATTCGTTTTGCTGTTTGACTCCTACTGTAATTTCTGAAACACAGTGCTTTTATTTATTTATTTATTTATTTTCATAGTGGAACATAATATTTCAAAAGATAATTTAGTGGACTCAGCATCGAAGAATTCTGAGTAAGTAAAGACTTCATGAAAAATCGCTGTCCTTATCATAAATAAAATCAGTTCTCCGGTTATAGCTTGGTTATACTGCCCATCCCTAGAGATGCTCCAAGCCGTGTAAGTTTTTTTTCACTTGATGTCATTTTTAATAATGATGGTTTGGGGTATCTGTTCATCAGTGCTCTGTGGATTAGTAAATACTAAAAAACAAACACACTAAAACAGCAAAACATTCCCCAGCCTTCCCTCCCCTCTCTTCTCAAAACATATACACCCAACAAAGTATAAAAGGCCAGGTCAGATGGAATCCATTGCAGATGCACATTTTAGAGTCCTTCTTGATACTTCTTTCTCATCACCCCCCACCCCCAAACCAAAGAGATCACCAATCATGTCAATTCCAGCAGCTAAACCTTTGAAATGGGTTTTAAATCCACTCTGGCATCTTTACTGGCCATATCCTAGACTAAACCAGGGCTGCCTGAACTTGAATATGCAGCAGAATCCCCCGGACGGCGGCTTGTGAAAGCAGCGGTTGCAGAGCACCCCCCCCCCCGCCCCCCGTCCTGATTTGATTCAGAAGGTGTGGGCAGGGCCTGATAATCAGTATTTCTCACAAGTCCCAGGTGATGCCCCTGTTACCAGTCTTCAGATCACACTTGGAGTACCACTTAAGGATTGCTTATGTGGATCACCTGCTCCCGAGGCAAAAAAAAAAAAAAAAAGATCTTTGTAAGATGAAATACTCATCATGTGACTTCCCTGCTCAGAACCCTGATTGCCTTCAGTTAACTGGCCATAGCCTGGGCATGGTCTATAAAACCTGGGACGCTAGTCCTGTCGCACTCCTGTGTGATGTGACAACTCGCTGCCTGTTCTCCAGCCACTGGCCTTCTCTCTCTTCTCAGATGGGGCAGTCTTTCCCAGAAACTTTGCACACGTAGCTCTTTGCCTAGAATAAGTTTTTATTCTTTCCTTCATGTGGTCAACCTACACTCATCCTCAAATTCAACTCAAACGTCAGTTTCTTGATAAATTTTTCCTCATTCCCCAATTTGGTCAGATTCCCCTATGACTCCATCCCACCAGCCTGCAACTCGCCTGGAAACTACTTGGCAGGCTCATGATTATTGGATGAGTCTTTCTCAGTAGACCAGCAAGTACAAGAGAGCAAGGATCGTGACTTACTTTCTTTTGCACAACCCCTTGGACAAAACAGATTGCCTGGCCCGAACATCGCAGGGCTCTACAATTTGTGTCCAAAGAACAAAGTTAAATTTTATAAGATGAATTCCAACTTGACAATAATATTACCGCTGGCTGTAAGACTGATGCCTAACATCTACTGAGCGCCCATGGGCAGGCACCACGCAAAGCACTTAACAAGCACTTCGGGTTCATTTAAACCTAAGAAGGAGATGCACTATTATTGCCATCTTACAGGTGAGAAAACTGAGGCTCAGGAAGTTGAAGTAAACTGCTCCAAACCACATAGTTCCTAAGTTATGGGAACTTTTTTGCCTGGAAGATACAAATCTAGATTCTGAAAATCATTATTTCTAGCATTACACGGTTCTTTATATTCTCTATCACTTACTTTCTTTATCTGATCCCCTTCATAGTTTTAAGATACAGAATATTATCTCTGTTTGCTTCTCAAAGGTGAATTTAGAGACTGGAGGGTGGAATGACTCGGCTAAGGCCACGTAGAGCATGTCAGCAACCAAGCCAGGACTTGAACTCAAATCTTCACATACACAGCTCATGATTCCTTCCATTCAGACATGCTGGAAATGGGAAAAAGTGCTCTCTAAAATAAGATGATTTTTGCTACATTTCTATTCTCAAATATGCGTCTGAAAATGTGAATTCATTTGACCATTTTGCCAAGCTGCTAACGGCCAACGAATGGACTACTTTTCAGAGAGCTCTTTCGGCTTTGAGGGATAGTCACATGCCACATGCCAGAGCCTATTGGGAGAGCGAATATTCGCTGAATATTTCACATTCAGAGGGGTTCCACAGTCTCCAACACCATGCACAAGGATCCCTGAGTTGTGTGCAAGTTGCTGGCCTTGTCTGCGTTCTCTGGTGGCTGGCTCTCCAGCTGCTTTCCCCCTGCCTTTTCTTGCTAGCTGCTCCAGCGAGACACTCACTTCTTGGCTGCCTTGTTTATTTACCTCCTTCGTGCCTGCATTGGCCCAAGTTCTCAGAGGAAACTGGGATAGAAAGGGCTGAAAGCAGAGGGATTCAGTAACAAACAAGTCCCCAGTCTGCATTCCTGGAGTAAGATGCCCTCAGGACAACCTGGTCACTTCCCTGGCAAATCCAGCAGAAAACTCCAGAATGCCACTCCTTCTATCACTGCAAGACAGAGAATGAGAAGAGGTTCTCCAAGTAGAAAAAGAAGAAAAATATCCTAGCAACAGAACCAATGTCTAGAAACAGAAAGAAAAGGGAAGGTTGAGGTCACAGATCCAAAGAAAACTTCCTTGGAAAGAGAGGTACCATGAAGCTGAATCAGGGGAGCAAAATGAGTTTACAGGAGTGTGTACAGATGGTGTCTCAAAGCTATTTTAATAGGGGGCAATAGAGGGCTTCATTTGAAAGTGTAAAACAAATATTTTTACTCAGTCAGCAAGAATTTGAGCATTTCTTACCCACCAATGACTATTCTAGGCTTGGCAGATACCATGATTAATTATTATGGCACCAGTAAAAAAAAAAAACCACCTTCAACCATGCACAATCTCCTGGGAGAGATGGATGTTTAAAGGGAAAGTTATAACAAAGGATGCATCAGGTAGTCTGGTCTGCTGTAACAAAGTACTGTATAGACCGGCTTCAGAACAAAAGATATTCGTTTCTCACAGCTTTGGAGGCTGGAAGTCTGAGATCAGGGTGCTGGCACAGTCTGGTTATGGCGAGAGTCCTCTCCTGGGTTACAGACTGCTGACTTCTCATTGTGTCTGCACACTGTGGAAAGGCAGTAGGCTAGCTCTCTGACCTCTTCTTATAAAGACACCAACCCCATTCACAAGGGCTCCACCCTCACAACCTAACCACCCCCAAAGGCCCCACCTCCTAACAGATCACATTGGCATTCGAATTTCAATGTCTACATTTTGAGGGAGCAAAGACAGTCGCTCATTGCAAGATGGTGCCGTCTGTGAAGAAGAAGCATGATATGAAACAGAAGGCCCCAGTTGGTGAAGGCCTCACAGTGAGACAGGTTTGAATGGAACCCTGATGATTTCACTAGTTTAGAGGGAGGGTGTGGGCAGGGCAAGGGTCAAGTAAAAAGGCAGGGCAAGTTAGAACACAGGGCATTTTTGAAAAACTATGAAATGATGAATCAAGGTGAAGCGAGGCTGTGCTCAGGTAGGGATGATGAGGAATGAGGGCAGAACCGAGAAGAAGGCGTCTGAAGAGGTGTACTATAGAGCACAACTAGCTCATGAGTGGCTTCCACACCAGGCTAAGGAGTCTTCATTTATCATGAAGGACAAGGAGGAATCACTGAAGGCTTGGTCACGGGAGCATAACGAGGTCAGATGTACACTGTAGGAAGATGATTTGGGGCCTGGGGCCCTCCTGAGTGCAGTCACACTGGTTGTGTGCCTATGAAGTGGGTCCTGAACATCACAACCCTACAACAAACAGCACTTCCTCCCCTGGCATGTTTTCCTCAGAAGAAGAACCTGTCTGTTCCCATTTCCCAGAGCACCAGACCCTCAGAACCTCTCACTTAGAGGTCTGAATCCAGTGTCTAAGCCCTGGCCTGCGGCCTGGTTTCTAGTTCTGCCTCACCTCACTGGCCATCTGACCATCTTCAGAGGGACCCCATAAAGATTCTGTGATGTCTTAGCTGAGAGGTTCTATATCTCCCGAGTTGTCAGAGAACTACAATACTCACAGAAAAAAATCATACTATTCTAGGCATGCTATACTATTCCTATGAATAATTATATACTCTTGACTGGTTATAGTTGCATAAAAACAGACCTGTGCTTTATTTCTCAGTGACGAGCCTCTACTTGGTGACACTCACCCAATTTACACACTAATGGGTACCAGAACCTCAGATCGCTAGAGCACCCACATGGACCCTTTGCCCTGATACAGAAAGTCATTCTTCCTGCCACGGCCTTAATTCAGACTGTCATGATTCAGGGCCTGAGTTGCAATAGTTTCATTTAACCCTTCTGCACTCAGGAGGGCCACACTTTAATTAAATGATCCACTATTGCTATCTTGAAATTTTTCGTAGATATTTTTAAAGGTGAGCTGTTGCAGGGGAAGGGTGTGTCTGTATTTTCACTTTTCAATGGACTCTATAAATTATGTAGCTTTCCCTAATAATGGGTGCTGAGCAGGAGTTATCTCATTTGGTCCTCCAGCAGACTTCTCTGAGGGTGCCTGTCTCTGTCTCAGAGAAGGGCAAGGAGAGGCTTAGACAAGCCAACTCACTTAGCTGGTGCACATACTTAGTATATGGTGAAGATTCTACCCCAAGCCTTTCCGATTCTCAATATTGCTCTGGTTTTACTAGCTCTTCGGAGCAGATCTTTGACCTGGGCACAGTAAACATAGTGGGAAGATCCTTCCTTGCCAGAGCTTGATCCTCCAATACCTTCTTCTCACCACAGAGAGAGAACCTTTAAAACTTGTCTTATTTCCAAGGGAACTTGCTTCACTCCAAAGATTCTCAAGCATTGTTCACGGTTATACTTCATTTCTGGCTCATGAAGATGAAATCATGACTAGCCACAGGTACAAAAATGAGTCACTTAATAGGTTCCTTTCTTGACAGTTTGCCAGGTCTTCCCAGAGACTTAGGGACAACACCTAGGCAGCCACTTTCCCCCATCAGACGGGGCCGGTGAGGCAGAGTCACGGGGTCCCTAGCCCAACACTGACGTTTGCCATGCCCTTGAGCATGACCTGGTGTCTGAGAGTGCACCCGTCAGGAGTCCACTTCGCTTCTCTGTGAGTTTCTTTCTTTCTTTTTTTTTTTTTTTAAGATTTTTATTTATTTATTTGACAGATAGATCACAAGTAGGCAAAGAGGCAGGAGAGAGAGAGGAGGAAGCAGGCTCCCCGCTGAGCAGAGAGCCTGATGCGGGGCTCGATCCCAGGACCCTAAAACCATGACCTGAGCCGAAGGCAGAGGCTTTGACCCACTGAGCCACCCAGGCGTCCCTCTCTGTGAGTTTCTTAACTGTGAAGTGGGATATTAAATGATTGGCCTCCATGGACTAATGCCGGGAGTAATTGGAGTCACAGCACGGGCAAAGGGCAGAGCACAGAGCTTGGCGCTGAAGGATGGGCTGTTACTGCTGTGTGAAGTCATCTGCTGGAGTCAGGGAGGCTGCCTGTGAAGAAGGGAAGGCACGCAGGGACTCCTGAGGTGGGAGCAGTGACCTTTCAGTCTCCACGTGACAGGCAGCGCTGGGCGGTTCCTGACAAACGCACTGAGGCCTGATCCACAGGTCCATCTCGCCTGGCCCTGATCGCCCTGGCTGGATAGCTGGCATGAACACGTCCGTAAGGGGACTGACCTGAAACTCAACAATGCAACCCTCACCGTGGGCACGCACAACACAAAGAGCACACTTTCTCTTACAGTAGCTTGTCCAGATGCATGAGAAACAGCCCGAGAAGCCTGCCTACGGTTCCAAGGACGAAGCCTGCATACATGTGAGCGGAAAGCTGAACTGCCAGGCAGCGGCCCCACCAAGGCTGCACATGCACTGCAGCCTCTTGGAGCCCTTCACCTTTCCGCTCCCAGCACCGTAAGGCTGTTTAGTGGAGTTGCATTTCTGAGCCTTCCTTCTTGAATGCAAAAGGCACAGGAGAGAAATAGAAGACACTCATCTTCTATCAAGACTGAACAGACATTTTGGAGAATCATCATGAAATCATAAAAGCATCATAAAATGCTATTTTGGGGCATGTGAAGTCTGAAGTCAAACCTCAGAGGAATCAGACTGGAAAGTAGCCGAAAGTAAGCAGCAGCAACCTGACCCACTCTCTAATATACTTAGTTGTGGGAAGCATGGTCCCTCGTTGTGGCCCTTCAAACATTTAGGAAAACTGTAAATTTCATAAGCATGAGAATTAAATGTCCTCTTGCCTCTTGCTACTTTTGCTCTCTCTCTTTCACCAAATGCGTTTCAACAAATCTAGATGTGAAGTTTGTAAAATATGGCTGCCCATTTGTGGTCACTCCTTTATCAAGAGTTGGGAGTTAAATAAAATCTTTAAAAAAAAAAAAAAAGATGGGGGGGTGCCTGGGTGGCCCAGTCATTAAGTGTCTGCCTTGGGCTCAGGTCATGATCCCAGGGTCCTGGGATGGAGTCCCGCATGAGCTCCTTGCTCCGCAGGAAACCTGAGCTTCTCCTTCTCCCTCCCCCCCTCCTCTTGTGTTCCCTCTCTCACTGTCTCTCTGTCAAATAAATAAATAAAATCTTTTTTTAAAAAGGGGGGGTGTGCCTGGGTGGCTCAGTTGGTTAAGCGACTGCCTTCAGCTCAGGTCATGATCCTGGAATCACGGGATCGAGTCCCACATTGGGCTCCTGCCTAGCAGGGAGTCTGCTTCCCCCTCTGACCCTCACCCCTCTCATGCTCTCTCTCTATCTCTCCCTCAAGTGAATAAATAAAATCTTCAAAAAAAAAGGGAGGGGAGGTTGGGAGCTAGGTCTCCTTTTCATGAATGTGGTTAGCCTTGCAGAGGCTCCAACCACAATCCCAATACAGTATGAAAGAATTTATGCAAGTGACATCCTAAACAGGGTCACAAAATGTCTCCAGTCTCTGTCTGGTCAGTGGAACACTAGACTCCTGGAGGCCTCCACAAGAGGCTCTGTGCAGGCACTTCAGTCCACTGTCCCAATGGATCCCAGACTTCTAAGATGCTAGACAAGTGAGTGAAATCATCCAAGGTCCTCCAGTCTGAACATGCAATCATCTCCCATCTGAACACCACCTAACAACCAGCTGCAAAAAGGAATAAGAATCATTCTGCCAAGTCCAGCTGGGGTTCCTGACCCACAATACTATAAGCTATAACAGCCACTGTTTTAAGCTGCTCAATTTTGAGGTAGCTATGGTACATCAATAGTTAACTGGGACACGAGATAAACTACTCTGTTTCCCTGACTCCACATGCCTGCGAGTAAGAACATGCTTGTGTCATTTCCCAGGAACAAAGCTTCCAGGCTCCTACCTTCACTAGCTTTTCAGGAAGCATGAGTCCCCAATGGGCTCTTCACAAATACTTCTAAAATCTAGGAGTGTCTCCACAATCTATCCTCTTGACTTCCAAGAATGCAAGACTCTAAACTCTGCAGACTCTAAGCTCTGTCCCCCCGGATCACTGAGAAGCCTTCAGTTGCTGCCAAAGGACCATTCCAGGCCAGGCTAATTCCTGTGGCTTTGACAGTCTCAACAGCCAGAGGAGATCCCATCAAAGGATGACACTTGCCTTTGTGCTTCCTTTCTCAAGAACTCTGGTCTGAGTCCAGGGTAGGGCTAGGAGGGAAAATGATCTTGCTTCCCTCAGAATGACCTCTTCTACCACCCCAGGACTCCCTCAACCTCATGATAAAATTTCTTTTATTTTCTGTAATCTCAAACCCTGTTCTCTAACTCTTGTTGAAATTGGTTCTGGCTTGCCTCATTGTTCTCTGGATGTGGTGGAAAGCTAAAGTGACTGTGAGTGACGCCCATGCTGGGAACCCCCCACAGCCACAGAAGACAATCCTTTAGACAGTACAGTTTCCATTAAAGCGCATTTTCTTGTTGTTCATTTATTACATGGATGGGCATGACACCCCTTGCTCTGAAATTTGGATCTTACATGAAACCATTCAATTTGCAATGCTAAAAGCCCATCTCTTAACAGTAACAGGGAGGGAACTATGCGGCACATTTAAAATGTTAATTTTGAGAATCATTTGACATTCTCCAACCCCAAGGCTTTGTCTCTTTTTCTATATGGAGCTCCATTTCTAAAATGCCTAGAGGGCCTAATCAAATATTCTAAAAATCATCTGCACAGTCATTTGAAAAACTGAGTATAACAGAACGCACTAAGAATATCTTACATATAAATTTAGTGTTAGAAGGAAAGTGTTCCTTACTATAATTATCTGCTATGAGCAGCTCATTGAAAAAAAAAAAAAAAAGAAAGAAAAGAAAAAAAAAGAGGAAGTTCAGGAGGAAATCTCCTCCCTTTTGCCTTTAATCATGAAGTGACGTCATAAGACCGAATATGCATTATGCCTGATTCAGAAAGTTTACATGTGTACCAGAGTAAAAACAATGTGTTACCCAACTAGTGGTATGCACACTCTTGGTAGAACACAGATTGTTTTTGGTAGTTCATATAAATATCTTACATTTTAACATCTATTAGCTTTAATGTACATTGAAAGTGAAATATGCAGCTAGTACATCTAGCCTACCTTCAGACATTTTGAGGGAAATGAACAAGACACCACCAATGTGTCCCCATTTCTCTCACTCTTTCTCTCAACTTCTCTTCTGATCATCTCCTACCTCCCCTTCTCTTCTTCCACCTTTGGTCCCCCAAGAGAAGCCTCCTCAGCTTCAAGGTTCCAGCTTTCTCCCTACTCACATACTACTTTTTTATTTTCTGAGCAATTTAGTTTCTCAGATTCTGATGTGCATCTGAATGTAGATCTAGCAGCTGAGTAAACAAAGGATCCTCCTCGTCCAGGCCCCCACCCTAAACAGAGAGTAAATTGTAAATAAATTGTTGCGTTGTCACAAATACATAAAGTCCATTATCACAGAATGTTGAAAATCTAACTATATTTAGGAAGAAAAAAAGAGGGGTGCCAGGGTGGCTCAGTGGGTTAAGCCTCTGCCTTCGGCTCAGGTCATGATCCCAGGGTCCTGGGATCGAGCCCCACATCGGGCTCTCTGGTCAGCAGGGAGCCTGCTTCCCCCTCTCTCTCTGCCTGCTTCTCTGCCTACTTGTGATCTCTGTCTGTCAAATGAATAAATAAAATCTTAAAAAAAAAAAAGAAGAAAAACGCATTGATATTTCTAGGCACTTTTCCAAGTCTTGACAAGCTGAGGACTATCTATCACATAACACACACTTGAGTGTTCAAATTTTTTTCAGCATCACAGTTTCCTTATCTGTAAATGTGAGACAATTCATTTTTACCTGATTTCTTACTGGGAAAATTAAATAAAATAACATATGTGCTGGTTGAAAGACCATAATACATTAGATTGATTGTTACTAAGATTTTGTGATATACTTTTTTTTAATTTCAAGAAGTGAAATTACAATGTTTTCATTGCATTTTTTTTCTTAAGATTTATTTCTTTGAGAGAGAGCACAGGTACATGTGCGCATGAGAGAGTTGAGGCAGGGGGCAGAGGAAGAGGGAGAAAGAAAGTAAGCAGATTCCCCACTGAGCACAGAGCCTGAAACCAGGCTTAATCTCACAACCCTGAGATCACGACCTGAGCCCAAACCAAGAGGCTGGACGCTTAACTGAGTGAGCCACAAGGCACCCCTCATTGCATATTTATTTATGGTTACCTTCTTTTTGAGGCTAGTGATCCCAGTTTTCCATTTAGAGTAGTGATTTAGTTTTCTTTTGCTTACATTCTGAATGTGAAAAGAGAGTCAACTGAAAAACATCAAGCAATAGTTCAGAAAATACACACAAGTACATGGCCAATCTTGTAGGTGACCTAGGAATGAGTGAACCTGTGAATGAAAAGAGTTATCTAAACTGCTATCAGGGGTGCGTGGTTGGCTCAGTTGTTAGGTGTCTGTCTTCTGCTCAGGTCATGATCCCAGGGTCCTGGGATCTGATCCCTTATCAGGCTCCCTGCTAGGTGGGAAGCTTGCTTCTCCCTCTCCCACTCCCCCTGCTTGTGTTCTCCCTCTCGCTGTGTCTCTCTCTGTCAAATAAATAAATAAAATCTTAAAAAAAAAAAAACTAAAATGCTATCAGACTCGAGATTCCTTTTGTGACAAATACTTGTATTTCCCTCTTTTCTATTTAGAACTGAAAAAATCATAATATGATTATATAGACTGTTTTCACAAAAGCAGCATTATGTATTATTAACAGTAATCTAACAAAAAATGAAAGTGAGGTCATCTCTGATAAACTAATATGCATCGCAATATGAAATGGTCAGGTGTGACTGGCTGCAACAGAAGATAGGATTTGGCTGCTGCATAATTGAACGAATAATACGCAGACTCCCCGGAATGCAAGAGCTCTGTGTGCAGAGCCCAGCAGATGCACGGCATCCACGACAAGTACTGTGAGTCAGTGACAAGAGGTTTCTGAGATGGGTGAAATTCAGAACAAGATAAAGTTTAATCATTCCTCACTACACTATGGTTTTCTTCTTGGAAATTCAATGGGAAATGGAAGTCTTACCCAAAACACTGTGTGTTAAGTTCTAAGTTCAGATAATTAGAAACCAGTGTTTAGTTTAACTTCCTGGAAAACTTGACAGGGCATTAGAAAGTCATAGAGTGCATGGTAGTGTATTGTTAACTTTAGGTACTGTGTCTTACAGTGGTTCTCGCTGACTTACTCATCTTGCAAAACTGAAACTCTATCCCCACTCCCTTTTTCCTCCTCCCCTCAACCATTTATTTCCTGCCTCTATGAGTTTGGCTATTTTAAATACCTCATGTAAGTAGAATCATGCAGTATTTGTCCTTCAGTGACTGATTTATTTCACTTTGTATAAAAAGGAGAGATCTCATGTTAAGTGTTCTTCCCACAAATAAACCAGCCACAAAAGAACACAAGGAAATTTCTGGAGGTGATGGACACATTTAGAATCTTGATTGTGCTCTGGTATCATAGGTGTATGTCCAAACTCATCAAGTCATATACATTAAATACGTGTAATTTTTGGCATACGAAAATAAAATTTAAAAAACAATTTTAAAACAAAAAAAGCCATGTTAGACACTGGACAGTTCTTCAATTGTAAGACCAATCCATACATTATAGTACATTTAGCATCCCTGACTCCTTTCCACTAAATGGCAAAAGCAGTCCCCCACCCCAATTATTGAGTCAAGCATCCCCAGAGATTTGCAAAATGTCCCTGGAAGGTGGTACCATCCCTACTTCCACAGAATCAGTGGCTTCAGGGCGAGGACCTTGAAGTTAGAGAATGTTTCTGTAGCTTGGTTTCTTTATTTACTAGTTTACAATTTTGGGCAAGTCACTTAAATTGTAGTATATTTAATATGACTGTAACCAGGTTTTTCAGGTTTACTTTTGTTTCTCAAAAAGATAGAGTAGAATCCTAACCCCTACTACCTCAGAATGTGACCTTATTTGGAGAGAGTCTTTACAGAAGTAATCAAGTTAAAGTGAGGTCATTAAGGTGAGTGCTAATCAACTATGACAGATGTCCTTATATAAATGGGGAAATCTTGACATAGCCACTCACACAGGGAAAATACTATGTGAGGATGAAAGTGGAGATTGGGATGATGCTTCTACATGTGCTAAGGAGCACAGAAGATTGCCAGCAAACCCCTAGAAGCTAGGGCAGAGGCATGGAACAAATTCTTCCTCATAGCCCTCAGAAAAACCAACTCAACTGACCCTTTGATGGTGGATTTCCAGCCTCCAGAATGATGAAACAATAAATTTCTGTTGGCTAAGCCACTGGTTTGTGGTACTCTGTTGTGACAGCCCTAGCAAACTGAGACATCAGGATATTATATTTGTAAAACCAACTATGCCATTTTAATTTTCTTTTTATGTTTTTGTTCTCCTCCAGCACTTTTTTTCCTGGGATCTATTTAATATGGAAATGGGCTTGATACAATGGAATATTATTCTACCATTAAAAAGAACAAATGAAATATCTTGCCATTTGCAACAACATGGGTGGATCTAGAAAGCATAATGCCAAACAAAAGAAGTCGGTCAGAGAAAGACAAATACCATATAATTTCACTTGTCTGTGGAATTCAAGAAACAAACAAAGGGGAAAAAAAGAGAGAGAGAGAGAAAGAGACAAAGCAAGAAAGAGATTCTTAACCATAGAGAACAAACTAATGGTTACCAGAGGGGAGGTGGATGGGGAGATGGATGAAATAGGTAATGGATTAAGGAGTGCACTTATACCGAGCACTGGATGATAAATGGAATTGTTGAATCATTATATTATACACCTGAGACAAATATAACACTATGTTAACCCTACTGGAATTAAAATTTTTAAAAATAAAAAATAAATTAAAAGAAAAAGAAAATGGTCTTGAAAGATAAGATTTCTGTAGAGAGGATATGCTAAGATTAACATATATAGGTTGGGGCTCATCAGCCAATCATGATGGTCTTCCATGATGGAGGATATAACTTTCTACCATTAAAAAACTTAGCCAAAAAGCTAGAGTCTGGAAGACAGAATATGACATGATATCCTAGTCTGTCTCTTCTTAAGTTGTGGAATTGTGAAAAAGAGGATGGGAGGCTAGAGATAATGTCTCCACTCTGAGGTTTCATAACTTTGATGCAGGAAGAAGCTGTGTTGGATAGTTTTTTTTTTTTTTAAACATTGAAGACATTAGGGAACTTTTTCCTTCTATATTTGGGACTACTTTTGAGGAAATATGAGAGCATAAAAGATGCTCCAGTTTATTTTCTCAGACATTACCTTTGCTTTTATGTGTGAAGGATGGGTATGCTCACTTTTTAAGAGCTAAGGGGAGGTAAAGTGATTTAGAGAGTACCACCAGCACAAAACTCAAGTGTAAATCCTATAAGGGGAGCATCAGACAGATGGGCATATGCATGAATTCGTGGTCAGTGAGAGGTCAGGGGAGCCCTTCTACACTATGCCTTAAGTTCACACATGCCTCTCATGCAAATGACAATTTAGGAAGAAAAAAAAGTAAGAAGGAAACTCTCAGAGATTGGGCTTATATCCTCAAAGCAACTCTCTATTCTCTAACCTGTACAATCTCTAAAGAGACTGTTTAAACTACTACATGAAAGAGCAGTGGTGGTGAAAACTTGGGTTTTTGAAACATTCCCCAATCCTTTCACAAAATTAAAGTAGCTAAGGTAGCAAAATTAGAAATCCACGAAAAACATCATAAGCAAAACTGAATAACAATTTTCCCCCTGGAACTTCCAAATACAGAGTGATGGGAGAACCCCTAGTATGTAAATTTTTGCTCCATTTTGAGTTGGCTTTTGTATATGGTATAAGATTATGGTCCAATTTCATTCTTTTGAACGTGGATATCCATTTTTTCCAACACCGTTTCTTAAACATACTATCTTCCCTCCTTGTGTATTTTTGTCTCCCTTGTGAAGGATTAGGTTGATTAAGAAGCTAGGTCCTTGTAGGAACAACAGTTGTATAGGAAAAGGAGAATTCTCACAGATCTAGGAGCTTGGGGTCTCATAAATCATCAAAAGATATCTATTTCCAAAAGAAAAAATGCTGATCGTGGAGGACTCCACAGGCAGATCCGAAAACGATTAAAACTAGAGAAGAGGGGCACCTGGATGGCTCAGTGGGTGCAACATGTGACTATTGATCTTGGGGGGTTGTGAGTTCGAGCCCCATCTTGGATGTAGAGATTGCTTAAAACTAAAAAAAAAAAAATAGAAACTTTACAGTCTCCAGTTTTTTTAATTAAAGTATTTGAAAGGGAGAGGGGCAAAAAAGAAAACAGACCACATTTTAGAAGGAACACATATGTCCATCAATAGGGGAATGGCTGAACAGATGATGATAGACCCATATGATATCATACTATGCAGCTGCAAAGAAAAATGAATGACCTCCAGCATATACTGTTCTATAGGATATACACAGTCCTGTAGGATACACAGAGTTCTGCTAAAATGCAGAGCAGTGTGCAAAGTATACTGTGCATAAGAAAAGGAGAGAACCACAGATATTAGTATTGCTCAAATTATAAAAGAAACAATGAAAGAATGAACACAAAATTAATAAAATAGATACCCTCAGTTAGGGTAGCCATACATCCGTTTGCTCAGAACAGCTCTGGTTAATGGCTTTTGATATCAACAGAAGTGGAGGAGACTGCTTTTTGAAAAGGCATCTTACTGGTACTTATTTCTGATATATAGGTAGACCTTTGACTATCTAGAGAAAAGACAAGGAATGAGAAATGTTAACTCCTAAAAATGAAAGTGTAAAATATTACTATCTCCATTTTAGACAAAGAGGAGTTTGCATATTATTTTTTTATGTCTGAACTATATCTAGGTATTTCACTCAAAATAAATGGAATTCCTAATATAATCATACACAGTGTGACAACACAATACTGAACAGTATCTATAAGTCAATGATTACTTTTTTATGGTAATTATGCCATCACCTTATTTTCTTAAAAATAGATGATCTTATTGAAGTATAATTGACATATAATGTTATATTAGTTTCAGATATATACTAATTTGACAATTCTACACATATTGCTATATTCACTGTAAGTATAAATTTATTACGCTTATCTGTGAAACTACTTATCTTCCTAATTATTACTTAATTTTTAAAAACCTTATTCTTTCTCTATACTGGCCTTCTCATCTGTAATATGACAATATCAGTATCTCTTTTTTAATATTGTTCTAGCATAGGTAGAAGACATGAATAGACACTTTTCCAAAGAAGACATCCTGACAGCTATCATCAGGAAAATACAAATCAAAACCATGATGAAATACCACCTCACACCAGTCAGAATGGCTAAAATCAACAACACAGGAAACAAAAGGTGTTGGCAAGGATGCAGAAAAAGGGGAACCCTCTTGCACTGTTGGTGGGAATGCGGTGCAGCCATTCTGGCAAACAGTATGGAGATTCCTCAAAAAGTTAAAAATAGAACTACCCTATAGTCCAGCAAATGCAGCACTAGGTATTTACCCAAAGGATATAAAAATACAGATTGAAGGGGTACATGCACCCTGAAATTTATAGCAGCATTATAAATAATAGCCAAACTATGGAGAAACTCCTAAATTCCATCAACTAACTAATGAGTGGATAAAGAAAAGGTGGTGCATATACATATATATATGTATACACACACACACACACACACACACATACATTCATACTACTCAGCCATCATAAATTGAAATCTTGCCATTCATAATGATATGGATAGAGCTAGAGTGTATTAGGTTCAGTGAAATAAGTCAGTCAGAGAAAGACAAATATGAATCTCTCATATGTGGAATTTAAGAAAGAAAACAAACAAACATATGGGAAGGGGGGGAAAAGGAGAGAGGGAAACAAACCATAAGAGACTGAAAAATAGAGAACAAATTGAGGGCTGATGGAGGTGGGTGCGGGATAGGCTAGATGGGTGATGGGTATTAAAGAAAGCACACGTCGGGTCACCTGGATGGCTCAGTCGGTTAAACAACTGACTCTTAATTTCAGCTCAGATCATGATCTCCCGTCATGGATCAAGCCACACTGCAGGCTCCATGCTCTGCAAGAGGTTCCCTCTGATGATCAATTTTAATTCCAATCAGCAAGCACTTACTGTGAAACTAACATTTGTTGGACACTGCTCTGAACTCAAGCTCTACACACTGGACATGTGGACACAAGTAAGGCATAGGTTGTGCCATCAAAGGTTCACTGTTGTATGTGGAGAGAGATATAAAAATAGCTAAAATACAGCATGATTATCATAGAAGAGGCAGCAATTTTCAATCACTTGTAACTGGACCAATTTATTGGCTCAAAATATCAGGCAAATTTCCATATTGATTGGTTTAGAGGGTACTGGTGCCTTTAATGATTTCCACCCAAAGAGGTCTAAGAGGCTGCAAACATCTTATAAAACCCTGGGCTCAGGAAATTCTTTTGGGTGTTGACTCCCACAATGTGCTCCATATTTTCTACTTTTCTGGCCTCTAAAGTCTCCATCCTTTGGGCTTCCCATCTAGATTCCCTTCCTTGGCCTAAACCTTTCTCAGTGTTGCCACATCTGGATATTTGGGGGTGGCTTAAAAAGGAAGATACTCAGATGGATTTGGAGTCACCTGTACAAGGTGCCTATTTGAGAAGGACAAGTCTGCAGTCAGCAGATAATTTAGACAAAGGATATCCCTTTTCACTTTGTTCCACTGATGATGGTTTTATCACTCCCAACCAGTCTGCATTCTCTGCGGCATCTCCCATTTTCTTCTATTTCAGGCTCTCTTCAGTGACTGTGGTATAATTACACAAAGCTGAAGTCCTTTTATTTTATCATATTTGCCACAAAGGCCTTATCTATTGACTCTGGGACAAACACAATGGTCTGAACTATGTTTCTAATGTGAAAGCCTTGGATATTCTGTCCCTCCCAGAATGCTACTCTCCATTAGTTCATGAATACCGTGTACAGTCAGGAAGACTGTCCTCCAAAGACAAGTAAGTTATAAAAGAAGATGCAGTTCCCATGTTCAGGCCCCTATTCCTCTTCCTGACAGTGACTACAACACTAAGTATTGAGAGCAAAACACAGAGGCCTGAAGTGCTATAATCATCTGCAACACACAGGAGAGCCTCTCAAAACAAATAATTACCGACCCACAATGTCAATAGTGCCAAAGTTGAGAAAACCTGCATTAGAACGCAGCTTGGATGGTGTGACAAAAAGACCCCAAAATGAGATTATTCCAACAAGATTCTTGAGAACGTGCTTGCTTTCGTCTGGGGTGGGGAGGATGGATCTGTAACAAGACCCAGGCTCCTTCCATATTATTGCTCTGCCCTCCTCTATAGTGTCACTCTTGACAAATGGTTGAATCTGCCTTTGTGGCTTCACCTGAACATTCTGACCCACATGTACTGCTTTGCTAGGGCTGCCCTAATGGAACACCACAGACGGGGTGTAGCCACAGAAATTTATTTTCTCACAATTCTGGAGGTCAGGGTGCTGATAGGGTTGTTTTTTTCTTGAGGCCTCTCTCCTTGGCCTGTGGACAGCTGCCTTCTCACTGTGTCTTGACATAACCTTTCCTCTGTGTGCCTGTATCATTGGTATCTCTTCTTTTTATAAGGACACTAATCATATTGGATGGGGGCCCCACCTTTATGATCTCATTTAACCCTAATTACCTCTTTAAAGACCCTCTCTCTGAATATAGTCCCAGTGGGGTTAGAGCTTCTAATGTGAATTTTGAGGACACACAATTCAGTCCATAACATAATGGGAAAGGAAGAGAAATTATAGGGCAAACAACTGTATTTTTTAGGGATTTTTCCTAAGAGTTATGTAAGTTATTCTCTTGCATATCATTGGCAAATGTGACAAAACTTTGTCACACGTGCAGTCCAACTGCAAAATAGGTTGGGAAGTCTGTTCTCTAGCTTGGTAGCCGTGAGCACAGATAAATCTCAGACGGCAATGTTATTTTAGAAAAACTATTAGAGAAAGAGATAGAATTTTAGAAACTGAAAATGATAATCTGTTCTAATTTTGATTTAGTGGTTCCCCAATATAATGCCTCTTGGATTCATCCCAACTACCAGGGCCCATGAGATAATGAAACCAATTCCTACACAGAATCCCAGTACTGCAGATTTCAAACCCATCCCTACATCTTCTTTTATTTAGAAAAGTGTCACAAAACTGCTGCCACAAGAAAACACTTCATATTTCCTCAGTGGCAGTTTTGAGTCCAGGCAAATTTACTCCCACCCTGAGTTACACCATGTGTCTCTTATTTTGTCTTTAAAAAAGTAGTGAGAAAGGCTCTGTGGCCAGGGAACTGGAAGAGAAAATGCCTATGCTGTTGCCCTTTAAATTAATTTCCTTCTCTGCCCATGAACACCTGAGCCTCTGCCTTAATGACTGAGGTTGAGATGCGGTTCTTAAAGGCATACAATGTGGAGAATATCCTGGATAAGATCATCTATTAATAATACATTAACAACTATCATATCTAATACGCATTTTAAGAATGACCTAGTAAAACTGTAACACACCTTATTTTAACATACATTCACTCAGTTAATATATTAACACTGGACAGTTAGAATTCTAATGCTAAACTTTCAAGCAGTTTATGCGGAACTTGTGGAATCAGTAACAGTGTATATTTATGTGAAATGCCATTAACCCTAATGGGAGTGATGGATTCATTACTGAGTTGAAATAAGGTACCCTTCACTACTGCCCGAGGAGCACCCGTCTAAGAAAGCCACTCACCGTTCTTCTTGTAGAACATAATTTCTCCTTTGAATTCCGTTTTCTCCTCCAATGACTTTTCTATTTGAAGCATCAGCTGTTCATTGGTTTCAACTCCAAATAAGAATTTGCAGCTGCAACTCTTCTGCATGACTTCGGTCCGGGCAAATCCAGCGAGCTCACAGAAGCCATCCGAACAGTAGACTATGGGGAACCCCTTAGCCACCTGGGCGTTCGCAAGGATGAAGTTGCTATCTGTAAAATGACAAGGAGACACTCAGCCGCCACACAAACACGAGGAACTCTTTCTTCTCCACCAGTTTCAGTAACAAATGATGAGCTTGTGTACTGAGCTAACAGCGCGTGTCCTGATGTGCTAGGGTGGGAAGACACTCCAAAATACGGAGAAGCAGGAGTGTGCGGTAAGCTCTGACTTTGGCTTGCATTTTGAAACACACTACAGAAGGAATACAGTATTCACTGGTCTGCTTCGAGGCACTTATTCAACCCAGCTGGCAGTACAGGTAGGACATTTTTGGGCGTGGCTTCAGGTTCAGACCCTGAATCTGCCACTTGATGTATACATAAACTTGAACAAGTTATTCACACACTAACCTCCTGTTTCCTTAGGTTTGATTTCGCTAAAGGCAGACCCTGAACGGAGATTCAAGCGTAAGGCATTTACTGGGCAGATAACTTCAGGAAGTAAGCAAGTGGGGAATTGAGAAAGAAAGGTAATAAAGGGTAGGAGAAGAGGGTCTTACTGCTATGGCAGCTGAGGTCATATAGGGACCCTAGAAGTAACAGAGGACCACAGCTTGGAATCTTCCCACTAAGGGAGAGAAAGGTATGTTGCTGGAATTAATGAGAAATGTACATAAGGTGCTTAGCGAAGTCTCTGGTACAAATAAGTATTCAATAAAAATTGTTGAGTGTTAGTCACACCTTTATGGTTATTATTTTTCTTTTTTAAGATTTTATTTGTTTGTTTGTTTGTTTATTTAAGAGAGAGAGACAGAGATATAGAGAGAGAACAAGAGCAAGAAGAAGGAGATACAGGGAGCCTGATGAGTAGGGAGCCAGACACAGGACTCGATCCCAGGACCCTGGGATGATGACCTAAGCCAGAGGCAGATGCTTAACTGACTGAGCCAGCCAGACGTTATGGTTATTATATTAACAAGTAAGAATCAGAGGTTATTATGTTAACAAGTAAGAATCAGAGGACAATCAAAAACAGCAGAGTATTAGGTGCTTGGAGAGAACTCCCGGGGGACAGTGTGAGAGGCAATATTCAGGGAAGGTTCCTGCTGGGTGAATTTCTTTTGATACTAACTTTGAGGTTTGGGTATGATATTTATAAGTAAAAAGATGCATATTGAAGATGGGCTGTCAGAGAAGGCATTTATAAATGTTCGTAGGTGACTTTAGGTTCAGAATGAATTAGGGACTATTATTAAATAATTCATTCATTCTCTCATAAAACAAATGTTGGACACTGTATCAGATAATATTAGAGGCTGGGATTTTTAAAATAACATAAGTAAAAATGGAAAGAACCACAGTATAAGTTGTTAAATGAAAAAAAATCAAAATTCAATATAATATGTTATTAGATGAATTATTTGTCTGAAAATACATAAACACATATGAACATGTATATGTGTATCTAAATATGAAATACTTGTGTGTACCTAAAAATAAGTGGAATAACTTGGCAACTGTAGCTATCTTTAGGGAGAGTGACTTTAGGCAAAATGGTAGGCACACTTATTTTTACCATACACCTACTATACCCTTTGAATGTTATACTAAACGCTTTATATATTGCCTATTCAAAGAAATGATATTTAAAAAAAAAAGTTTGCAGTAGACAGCCTGTCTTACATGCCATGAGAAAGGAGGAATTCTAGATACTTTCCAATGGCCAGTAGGTCAAGCACTGCAATCTTTTCCGTGGGCTTCCTCATCCATTTTTAAAACATCTGTTTCGCGTTTCCATAGTCGTCTATCAGTTGATTGAACCAAATCCACTCCATCCAGCTTTGATCCAACCAGCCCCTGAGCCCAGAATGCTAGTTCTAGTGCTCCCATCTACATCCTGCCTGAGCTGGGCTGGCTGGTCTACCCTCCCAGTCACCCCTCTCCCTGTGGAGAAAAGCCAGAGCTAAAGCTCTACATTGGGAAGCCTTTGATGGCCTATTATTCTGAAGCCACGGGAGTGAATTAAATTATCCGAGACTAATATTTAATTCTGCCACACTTTGCAGAAGCATTTATTGACGGTGGCGTACATGTTGGACTTTGTTCCAGGTGTAGAGACAAAAAGTTTTTGGATGCAGTCTCTGCCCTTGAAGATTAGTAATGCACCTGCATGAGTTCCCAGCGAGATCCAGATGTAGGCATCCTCCTACTGGGTTATGGTCTTCACCCAGTAACTTCGTACAACCATGGATCCCTCTTTAAACATAATTTCCCTTCCTCTTCCCATTCTAAAACTTTGGTGGAGAGATTGTTTAGAAAATGCAAATACATCGCACAGGCAAAGTGCTCAAACATCCTGAAGGAACTTTTTTTTTTTTTTAAGATTTTATTTATTTGACAGACGGAGATCACAAGTAGGCAGAGAGGCAGGCAGAGAGAGGGGAGGAAGCAGGCTCACCGCTGAGCAGAGAGCCCGATGCGGGGGCCCGATCCCAGGACTCTGGGACCATGACCTGAGCTGAAGGCAGAGGCTTTAACCCACTGAGCCACCCAGGCACCCCCTGAAGGAACTTTTAATGCATTTTCAGAAACCATTTTTCAGTCGACTGCTGACATGTTTATTTACATTCTACTATATGCTTGGTGACTTGATTCTGCCATATGGCAGGTCTTAGGGTGAGGTGAGAGTGGGTGTTAAAAGATGAAGAAGGGGGGTGTATTTTAGTTGTATCTTGCACATGCCATGTATTCAAATTTCTGAAAAGTACAATATGAAGGAGCGCCTGCGTGGCTCAGTCAGTTACGAGTCAGACTCTTGATTTCTGCTCAGGTCATGAACTCAGGGTCATGAGAGCATGGGTCTCTGCGCTGGGCATGGAGCCTGCTTGGGATTTTCTCTTTCCCTCGCCTGCTAACCCCTACCTTCAAAAAAAAAAAAAAAAAGTATAATATGAAGATACTTCAATCAACCTGAGCTCAATAAATTTTACTTTTTATCATTTTTACCAACTTAATTTGTGCTTTTCTCCATTATGTTATTTTGCCTTTTCCATTCTTACAAATTAAGAACTATAACTCACCTAAAAAATCATACATTTAACATCATCAATAAACATCTGCCATAGATCATACATCCAGTATGCAGATTTTATTTCCCTCCTTCCCCAAAGAAGAAACACAAAAACTTGAATTTTTGTGATAACCATTCCCATTCATATAGTTTTTACCACTTATATATGTATCCTCACACAACATACTGCCTATTTTTTCCCTGATTTTATGACATATATTTCAGTATTTCCTTCTACATATTTCTTAGTGAGTTGGTTCTTTTATTAATGTCCTTAACATCCTTATAATTATTTACATAAGAAGAGACCAGCTCTTCCCACGCTACAATAAGCTTTTGAAAAAAGCTAAAGCAATGCCTTAAACTTATGAGTAAGGAAAATAACGATTTGGGGTGACGCCCGAATCCTCACTGCTAATGTGAGAGGAATTTTTGCGCGGGTAAAGGTTGCCCCTGAGGTGACCTGCCTACTTTGCGGGATGCCTGGGTGCTGCGATCTGCCCGACCCCTTCTTAATATTAAAAAAGCAGATAGTTTGGGGCGCCTGGGTGGCTCAGTGGGTTAAGCCGCTGCCTTCGGCTCAGGTCATGATCTCGGGGTCCTGGGATCGAGTCCCGCATGGGGCTCTCTGCTCAGCAGGGAGCCTGCTTCCCTCTCTCTCTGCCTGCCTCTCTGTCTACTGTGATCTCTCTCTGTCAAATAAATAAATAAAATTTAAAAAAAAAAAGAAAAAGAAAAAAACTAAAGCAGTCACCAGATTGCCTGAACTGTGTGTTTTAATTAAGGATTATAGTGTGTTTGGGGTATTTAATTCTTCCTGCAAATATACTGCAAAAACAAAGCAAAAAAAAAAAAAGTCATGTATTTGGCCTTTCTGTTTATATTTAGCACTTGTCCTCGATATGTAATTGCATTTCAATTCCAAAGAGAATTTAGTGACAGTCGGTGCCTCATAAAGCATAGTGTGCGAGCTGCATGAATAGTCCTTCTGTGCGGGAAAGAGTAGCTCCTCTTACCCAGCTATCTACTTGGAAACATATGCTTTTCTGAATACCAGTCCTGGAATCTCCAAAGCAACATGACATTTACTTTAGAATTATGTAAAACAAAGCCATTGCCATAACGATTATGAACCCATCATGGGTATATCACTATCCATACATATGCTAAGAGTATTTAACCTATTAAGGAATCAATTACACATATGTGATATGCATCAAATGCCGCACAGCTTTTCTCTGCTTGTTTCTAGGTCATCTTTTTGTGCAAATTCAGTTTTGAAGTGCCAGTAAACAGTAGGATCTAAATGTGTTTACACTTTAGGCATTTGATTCTTTCTCTATGCTTCCTTAGCAAAAAGCTTGTGCAGATCATCAGAGGCAATCTCAGGGTTAGGAGAGACCCTGGTCCTTTGGTCAGACTTCCCAAAATATTGCACCATTTTCCACTCAAATGGAGATGTACTATTCTTGTCAACCTCCCAGACTCTGTGGGAATGGTGGAAGAATTGGAAAGATAAAGAAGAAAAAAGGAAAAGAAGGCAAAGTCAAACCACTACTCTTTTCATCTTTATATGTGTCCCTATTTTCCTGAGAACACTTAGTTTCCAACCCAAGGTGTGAAGCTAGGGATTAAAACCAGTTCTCTGTTTTACTCTATCCTGCATTCCTTCTGTAAAGAAATGATTTGTTCTCTACTTCCAGCAGGAATGGGTTAATTCTAGAAAAGTCATTCTAGAAAATAGGTTAAAGCTAATTCTAGAAAAATGGATTCTAAAAAATTTGTACCTCTTCTGCTCTGTGAACAGCCCAAACCAATAGTTTTTTTTCCTCTACAGAGATTATTTATTAAAAGATCATTGACATGTATCAACTCACCAATAAATAAACAAACAAACAAGCAAATAAATAAATAAAATGTCAAGTTCAGCTTTAAAGAAAAGTTCATTGATGACATCTCCCAAACCAGCCTGTGGCTATCAGCAACCTCTATGTCACCTCATTTCCTTCATAAAGTCAGTATTTCAAAAACATGACAGGAACTTTCTTGGTTCCAAAATATTTTGCACAGGCTCACTCCAGAGGCAAAGAACTGTAGCTGCGATTCAACAGATCAAGTTTCTGATCTCCTCATGTCTTTCAGTGTAGGTCAGAGTCCTTCTAAAACTCTTTCATTAAAATATCCCTCCACTGGCTGAAGCCATAAATTTGTATTCCAAGGGACCTGGGGGCATTGATCTAAGTTCTATATTGTTTTTGAACATGTTTCATAAAATCTATCAAAATTTTGTCTTCTACTGTGTTGTATATTCATGTTTGAATGTTTTTGATTTGTTTTAATATGGTCCTGCCAAATGTTTAACTCATTTGAAACTTCAGGAAGGTGTGCTGTTTGTTTTCCGTGACTCTGTGCACACCATTTACCACACCTCAACAGAACGTATGGTTGAGACTCAGGACTCAAGGTAGACTAATGTGGGAAACAAAAACAAAAGAAAGAATTAAATTTCTCTACTGCCTACAGCCCACTGACAAGTCCTTGAAACAGGTAGAGTGACCTTCCTCTGAAGCGGGAGAGCGAGGTTCTTTTCTCACAGTCAAAGAATGAATTTCGCAGACAAAGCGGAGTGAATAAAGTGATAGAGTTTTATTAAAGGAAGATACAGAAAAAGCTCTTGAGAGAGAGAGGGGTCCCGACAGGGTTGCCAACATGGGCCTCCACTGACAGTCTTTTATTTAGAACTGATCAGAGAGCTTATCATTCTTGTGATGTCTTGGCTTGAATAAGGACTGGTGATAACATCTCTAATGGCTTAGTTCTTTTTCGGGTCTGGTTATTCTTTGTTCATCATAGGTGACTGTCATAAAAAAAGACACCCCTTCACACACGTCTAGGGCAGGGTGGTCTGGTTTGTTCCCTTATCTCTGGTTTTCTTACACCTCAGCATTTTGGGGATTACTGTAAACCCAATCCTGTAGCCCCCTACCTATCTCTCCCTATCTAGACCCACCTGTCCCTCACTCACCTCTGGGAGCTCAGCTGCCTCAGTGCCAATACTTTACTAAGGGCAAAAGGCAATCTTTTTAACTTTTTTATTTGCCTGTATTATCCCAATCTCTGGAATCCTGTATGTCTTCTGTAATATATAGAATTTCCTTTGGAAATTTCCTTTATCCCTACCCCTCCCAACAAGATATGTTAGCAATCATTCTCCAAGCTTATGGTCCACTAATATACATCTGAAGGGTCTCATGACTGAGTTTTTACTAAGCAGTAACAAAACAATATTTTCCTAACAATAGCTAGCCCCCTCCGGGTCCTGAAAACCTTGTTCCCAAAATACTTTGGAGGTTTGTGCTGTCCCTAACCCTGTTCCAACTTGGAAATATATAACCAGTCACCCATCACAGCCCCAGTGCCTCTCTTTCTGCCCATGGGTCCTGCCCCAGAGCTTTAATAAAACCATCTTTTTTGCACCGAAGACATCTCAAGAATTCTTTCTTGACCATTTGTTCTAAACCCCAACATTTCTACATCAAAGATTAGTGCATGATCAAAAGGATTAGGCAGATCCAAATTAATCTGCCCCAGAGGCCTCAAATACTTCAAGACAACCATCTCAGTATCCAGTCTAAAAATTCTTCATTATGGCAGATTCCTGGAATTGTTCAAACCAAAGTAGGTGATAATTGGCGTCAAGAAGAAAGCTGTATTCCTTGGCTATTTCTCCCCATGACACAGAAATAGAGACTCTGATGGTCCAAATCTATTTCTGAAATGTGCTTCTGGTATTGGTTCTCTTTTAAAACCAAATCTTGTGTCATGCTAGTGAGTACTCTATGAACATATTCTGCAGACAAAGCAGATGGGTAAATTTGAATCCTCACCTTCTTACAGAGAACAAGAAACAAACATGAACTTTTAACCTTCATTTAGGAGTTGCTCCCATGATCTCTGAATAACATTTACATACAGGTCCAAGAAAGATAACATCAGTACCCCTCATGATATTGATCATGGTCATCTCGACAGAATACTTTATTCAGGCAGATCGAATATGAATGTCTCTGACTTTAAAATATTTAAGCCATCTTTGCACTTTATATTGATTTCAGGCAGCTTAATTGTATCATTTCCAAGTATGATGGCATCTTTATTAGATTGATGGTACCAGTTGCAAGCTGAAATCCTCAGTGTGCCTGGTACCCAAATTTGGAGGTTGCTTAGATTGGGGACTTTTCTAACCTTATTTAAAAAAAAAAAAAAGCAGATGAAAAATTTGCAAAGAGGAATTCTCATGGTCCTTGCCATCTATGCATCACCTAGTAGCATGCTTCAGATGGTCATATTAGTACCTTTCATTATTTATTTATGGTTTGATTTTTTTTAAAAACTGTATGAATTATCACACCAGACAGACAAAAACAAGAGGAACTCTGTCACAAAGCAAAGCTCAAAGCTGGAAGTCTAGTGCTGAAGCTGTAGTAGAAAGCAATAAGCTGTATCTGTCCGTGAGAATATCTTGCTCTTCTCAGTCCAGTAAAGAAACAAACACACAGACAAATATAAACAAATGTGCTTTTCCATCTTGCCACTGAGAGTGCAGTCCTAGGCCAACAACATCAGCCTCAGCTGGGAACTTCTGGGAAATGTGGACTCTCAAGCCTCGCCCTAGATCCCCAAAATCACAGTCTGTACCTTATCAAGATTCATATGCACTTTCCTAGTGGAGAAGCTCTTTTAGAAGATCACTGGAGAGGTATCCAAGAGCCTAGTGACAGTAAAGCACTGAGAGAGGGCACCTGTGTGGCTCAGGATAAAAACAGAAAACAAAACAAAACTTCTTTCTCATTGTAATACCCTTTTTAAATTGTGAATTTTGTACCATATGCATGTAACACCTATTCAAAAGTACCTTCTTAAGGTTTATTTCACCATTCATCTAAATGGCTGAATGAAAACAACTCAGTTAAAAATAGGTGGTAAACTTGATGAAGTTAAAAAAAAAGTCTAGATAAGTAAATTTTGAAATTTCCATAAAGATAAAAGCTCATGGGATGCCTGGGTGGCTCAGTTGGTTAAGCGGCTGCTTTCGGCTCAGGTCCTGATCCCAGCATCCTGGGATGGAGTCCCACATTGGGCTCCTTGCTCAGCAGGGAGCCTGCTTTCTCCCTTTGCCTCTGCCTGCCACTCTATCTGCCTGTGCTCGCTCCCTCTCTCTCCCTCTCTCTCTGACAAATAAATAAATTAAAGGGAAAAAAAGGTAAAAGCTCATTAAGACAAATGCATGTTTGGCAACTTTAGTACACTTTTTTTTAAATGATTTTATTTATTTATTTGACAGAGAGAGAGAGATCACAAGTAAGCAGAGAGGCAGGCAGAGAGGGAAGCAGCCTCCCGCTAAGCAGAGAACCCAATGCAGGGGTCGACCCCAGGACCCTGAGACCATGACCTGAACCAAAGGCAGAGGCTTAATCCATTGAGCCACTTAGGTGCCCCATATTTAGTACACTTTTTATCATAAGTTGGTAAATAGCAAAATCACTAAATTTTACAAATTCCACTTTTTCAATGGTGTGAGCTTCAATTTTGAGCTATACTAATTCTCAGGTGTATGGTCTCTTAAGAGTTCAGAATATGAGTTTAATTTTGAAAAACAATGATTCTGACTCATTACAGGGTGATAGGATTTATCAAAAGTAAAATGAGGGAGAAACTTCAGCAAACCTCAAAGACAATAATAAAATGTATGTCGTGTTTTTATCCACAACTGATTCCCTACAAAGACATTTGAAATAATGTTAAAATGTGCCCTACTTTTCTCTAGGTCTTTGTCTTACAGAGTTCACCTTTTAGACAAAATGATCTTTCCACATCATTGGTTTACTTTTAAAAAATTAGTATTACTATCTATACTCTGCCATTGGGATGTACATGCCAAGGAACGGGGGTTTGGTTTATGTGTTCATTAATGTAGTCACAACTTCTAGAACAGTGCCTGGCATATAGTAGATGCTCGGCAATTATTAACAACATGACTAAAATAAACATGTAGCCTATAAGCTCTTAAGAAAGCACACCAAAAGAAGACAATGTCGGTTAGCTCAATCTCTTGTTTTATCAAGTAGCAGGGATCACTTATTACCACCCTCTTTGTTTTAAAGATAAAACTAGTTTGGTCCCTAACAGCTCATCGTGTGCTCCCATTTTTTCATCCTGACGTGCTACTTTTAGTAAAGTCTTTGGTAAGCAGAAATAGACAATTTCATCTGCTATTAGAAAATCAATTAAGCAAAAACAGTCGGTTAAATGATGTTAAACAAAGCCCCTTCCCTTAAATATAAAATGAAGACATTATAAGGCACTTCTACTTAGGAAAGAAAACTACCATGTGAACAACATGAATTAAGCATTTTGGAATCGTTAGGAACTCTTTAGAGTCATTAAGAAGCTACTTCTGATTTTCTAGACCAGGATGCTGCATTTGGGCCACTACCCTAGTGAAGAAGGGAGGCTAACCAGTTCCAAATAGGGCCTAGTGAAAAGAACTAGGTCTGTAGTAAACATCTCTGCATTTGCGTATCTATTATATCTTAATTTGCATATCCATCATCTCTTCATTTGCATATTTGTAACTCTTGTCCCACCCTACCTCCCTCCCCCAAATTAAGAACCTTGGGTGAGCCTCCTGGGGAGAACAAGTTTTTTCCCTGCTTTTGCCAAGAGTGCAGGAAGAGAAAGCTCAGTGTTCATTCTTTCCCCCTTTTGAATATACACACTGTATGATTCAACACTGCCAACTCCCCCCAGCAGAAGGGTAAGGCAGTTGGATGAAAACTGACTGGGGGGAAAAAAATTAAAAAAGAAAAAAAAAACTGACTGGGGAGGTTTTCTTCCTTGGTAGTTCTGGGGCTTGAATTTTCTGGCCCAATTCTCATTTAGTATAATTTTATTCTCTTAAATAAGTGTAAATTACCAAATATGTAGCTAATCATGGTTTAAATTTTACACATTTGTAAAAGTTTTCTTAGCAGTTTATTTAAAGACAAAGTAAGACCACATGATAATATTTTTGTTCTGACAAACTTATTTACTTTGGCATCTTATTTATCCTATTGAAAGGCAGAGCAGACTACATGGAACCCAGCAAATGAAACCAGCCATATTCTATGAATACCCAGATTCCCAAAATATTTAATTTAACTTGTCCCCTGGTTATCTCCTAGCGCAACCTAGTTTGCTTGCAATTATGTTTAATTCAAAGAATATTTCCTTTTCATTTCAAACAGACTGGAACAGGATCTTTACTTCAAACATACATAAATGTTTTTAAAAAGTGATTAAATCAGCCATATTTTGTTATTTTTTTACACTTAAAGGCCTTTTAATTTTGAATTTTTGAAGACACACCAAATAGATGAGTATGTCCAGTGCCCCAGGATGAACTGGCTTCTCTCTCCCCATTCAAGGGGAGGTGTTTACATTCTGTGGGAGCTAATGCAATTCAAATGTTTTTCATAATTTGGTAGCATTTTCCAGAACCTCATCTGTCTACTGCATAATCTTCTCGGCTTCACGGTACTCATGTTAGATTAAACAGGAAAGACGAGCGGTTTTGCAAGAGATAATTGTTAGTTAAATAGCAGGAAACACAAGAGTAAACTAATTTGATAGTTGCAGATAGTCCATGGCCGTAATATAGTACATTTATTCTAGTGTCTTTGCAATAAGGCAGAGACAGTGCGAAACTTCAATTAAGGTGATACTTGCTAGAGACAGATCTCTGAGAATTTGTAGGGGAGGTGGCAGCCAGAGGAAGATGGCAAAAACTGAGAAGCCAACCAACACAGGTGAATATTGCCTCCGCTTTAGGAAACAGAGAGGAGCAGAAAGGAGGCAGCGAATAAACTAGACAGGCCGAAATAAAGCAGGTAAGAGCTGCTGTTTATTAAACAGCTGTGATATGCCAGGCGCTCGGGTCAGGCGTTTTGCATCTTAAATTTCTGACCCTCACAAGAGCATCTTACGGTCAGTGTCATTACAGATGGAGGCTAAATAACCTAAAAGTGTTCCACGGCAGGTTAAAATACCCTTAGGGCTGCGATATTTCTGATCTCGGTGCACTGAGGACAGGCAGAGGGGAGTAGAGTTAGGATCTGAATAAGGGTTCCCTGTCACCAAGTCCAGTGCTTCTCCGAGTGCAGCCCCAGTTCACCTGGTCCAATGGAATCTTCTAGTTCACTTCTTAAGGTTGCAGTTTCACAGACCTGGGGGTCTATTAAATTAGAACCTCCAAGGTATGGGAGCCTAGGATCTGCATCTTAAACCGAACCACTGGGTTTGGTTTATTACACAAAAAAATTGAGACATTCTGCCTAATGGAAGGAGGTTCTGATTATATACCCTAACCCCAATTTGAGAAGGTGGTATCCCCTTTGCAGATGAGTACATACTCAATCTTTAAGGTGTAGGATTCCATTCTATATCATAACGCCTTTGATTTTACAAATTTCTTTAATTCCTAGAGAGACTTTCAATAACTAAGTGCATAAAACTAAAGAAGCTCAAAGTTTGGGGAGGATTATGAAGGTCAATATATCACCTAATGCCCAGTCCATAATCCTTTAATCTTTCTCTACAATATTCTATCTTGTGGTTGCCCAAGTGCCCTAATGATGGGATACCACTGTTTCATGAACCGGTGATATGAGTGTTGTGATTATGAAAGGTACTAACCTACCCATATAGAGATGTAACACCTACTCTTGGTCTTACTACCTAGAATACTCTTTGTAAGGCAAATTTTGCCTACCATTCTTCCATTTTATTTTATTTTTTAAAAGGGAGGGTGAGGGGCAGAGCAAGAGAGAATCTTAAGCAGGCTCCATGGTCAGTGCAGAGCCTGAGGGGGAGCTCCATCTCACAAACCTGAGATGGTGACCTAAGCCAAAAAGAGTCAGAGGCCTAACTAAGCCACCCAGGTGCCCTACCACTGTACCATTTTTTTTCTAAATTTTATTTATTTATTTGACAGACAGAGATCACAAGTAGGCAGGGAGGCAGGCAGAGAGAGGGAGAAGCAGGCTCCCTGCTGAGCAGAGAGCCCGATTCGGGGCTCAATCCCAGGACTCTGGGATAATGACCCCAGCCGAAGGCAGAGGCTTTAACCCACTGAGCCACACAGGTGCCCCTCTACCATTTTAACTTCTTTAAAGGACTTCCACTACAGTGGAATGAAACTCAAACACCCTCTACCATGGTCTATAATATGCTACTAAGATTTCACTTACTCTTTTCCTGGTATCTGACATTTAAGAATATCAGAGTTGTTCTTCTCAGCTCTTTCCAGGGGCGTGGAGCATTTGACTCTTGGTTTCTGCTCAGGTCATGGTCTCATGGGTCCTGGGATCAAGTCCCCCATGGAGCTCCAAGCTCAGCAGGGAGTCTGTCTGAGATTCTCTCCCTCTGCCCCTCCCCTGTTCACATGCACTCTCTCTGTGTCTCTCTAAAATGAAGAAATAAATCTTTAAGCAAACAAACAAACAAAAAGGATGTTCTTCCCAGCTCTTTCCTGCCTTCAGGCTTTTTGCTCATGCATTTCCTCTCCCCGTGATTCATCTTTAGGCCTCAATTAAATTGTCCACTTTTCAGAAGATTTTTTCCTGATCATCTTATCTAAATAGGTCACCCCTCCATTATTCTCTATCACTGTAGCTTCTTTTTCCTTTAAGAGTATTACTATTTTTTTTAAGATTTTACTTATTTATTATGTCAGAGGGAGAAAGAGCTGGCACAAGCAGGGGGAACGGCAGGCAGAAGAAGAAGCAGGCTCCCCACTGAGCAAGGAGCCCGACATGGGACTCGATCCCAGGACCCCAGGATCATGTAAGTAAGGCAGACACCTAACTGACTGAGCCACCCAGGCATCCTGAGCATTACCACTTTTAATGATATTTCAACATGCCTGTTTATTTGTTTATGATTTATTAACCACTCACACCCAAATTGACTACACACAAAAACTACAAACACTTACAAAACTATAAACTCCATAAGGAAATTATCTGTCTTATTGTATATCCTATCATCAAACATGCTATGTGGGTGTGTATTTTTTTCCCAAGTGAATATTATCTGAGATGCACAGGCACGTGCGTGCATACACTGACTCTGACATTTTCTTCCTCAGTGAATGGTACCAGTATGTCTGGGTTCTGCTGTCCTGATACTATGGAGGTCACCTAAACATAGAAAACTGTCTTTTCAGAAGAAATCTCATTTCTGTTGATGTTTAGATTTTATATGAAACACCTTTTAGACCTAAGTCATGAGGGGGTATACATATAACATATCTAGTGGACATTTTACACTTTGGATGAACATTGGTCTATATACCAGATATCTTAAAATTGGATTCTAGCTCTCTCGGTAATAAACTGTGTGAGCATGTCCAAGTCACTTCCTCTTTCTGGGCCTTACTTATCTCATATGGAAAGTGAGGGGGCTTATATCCAAGATCCTTTCTATCTCAGAGACTTGGTGGTTCAATGAATTATAGGCACAGAAGTATGTGTCAACAGTGACTAGAATTTAGTGACTGTAATGAATGACTTAAAACACTATACAATTTTAATTTTAATCTTATGAATCAAAGGAAGGAAGGAAAGAAGGAAGGAATGAAGGAAAGAAGGAAAAGAGTAAAGACAGACAAAAGGAAAACGACCGTGAATATTAGAATCTAGCAAAAGAAGCATCTTAAAACAACATAGAATGTCTCAAACTAAAATTCTTCTGCAGGGACACCTGGGTGGCTCGGTGGGTTAAGCCTCTGCTCAGGTCAGGATCCCAACGTCCTGAGATGGAGCCTGGCATTGGGCTCTCTGCTCAGAGGGGAGCCCGCTTCCCTCCTTTCTCTGCCTGGCTCTCTGCCTGCTTGTGATATCTCTCTGTCAAATAAATAAATAAAATCTTTAAAAAATAAATAAATAAAATAAAATTCTTCAGTTTCAGGAAAGGGTTTGCATGAGGTATACACTTAGAGCCAGAGCCAAATTCTGCCACATTTTACTTTTGAGAAGAAGATAAACTAACTTTTCTGAACTTTAGTGTCTTCCTCTTGTGAAAGAGGAGGTGATTATTCTTTCACATAAAATACCTAACCTAATGCCTGGTGGGGGAAAGACATTACTCAATAAATCATAACTTTATTATTTCCTTAATTATTTTCAAATATTTCCCTCTCTGGGACCTGACACTCAGATCAGTTAAAAACTGTACAAAGATTTTTGATTCAAGAAACTAATTTATATTGTATTCTCATTCTGGGGATACATTCATCATTCATTCAACAAATATTTATTAATTACCTATATGCCAGGCATTGTGCTAAGTATTGTGGGAAGAAAGGAGGGGCGGGGGAAGAGGGAAGGATGGAAGGAAACGTGAGTCAGATGGTGACAAAAGCTATGAAAGCAAAATACAGCAAGGTGGGAGAATTGGGAATGATGAGTGAGAATTTTTTTCATTAGTGTAATTTAAGTTACCATTATCAGGAAAACTTCCCTGATAAAGTAACTTTTGAAGAGAGATCTAAGGGAAATAAAGGGTGATCCATGTAGATACATAAAGTACTTCCAGGCAGAAGAAAGAACAAGTTCAAAGACACTGAGATGGAAATATGCTTGGTAGGTTTGTGGAATAGCAAATAGAGTCCAGGGGATGGAACACAGTGATCAAGGAGAATCTTGGTGGAGATGAGGTCACAGAGGTAGTGTGGGCGAGCCTTCCAGATCATTCAAGGAGAGTAAGCCTTGGTAAGGGCTCTAGATTTTGCTGAGTTCATGTCAAGGGGTAACTTTATTCTGACCTCTATAATGAAAGGCCCATTCTGTCTATTTTGTATAGAATAGACTGTAGGAGAACATGGGCCAGACGGAGAACAGTCAGAGGCTATCCCAAGAGTCTATTTAAAAAGAGATGATTTAGACCAGGCTGGTAGCAATGGCTGTGGTGAGAAGTGGCTAGACCTGAGGCATCTTTAGGAAAAGCTGAAAGCATTCACCAATGGATTCAATTGGAATGGGAGAGGAAAAAAAGAATCAAGAAGTGATGCCAGTGATTTTGTATTTGAAACTAGAAGGGTAGAGGCGCATTTTATGAGATGGGGGAAAAAAAAGGAATCCTGCAGATTTAAGAGATTTCAAGAGTTTGGTCTACATATGTTAATATTAAGAAGCCCAGAAAGCATCCCAGAGAAGATGTGAAGTAGGCAGCTGAATAAATGAGTCTGAAGTTTAAAGAAGATATCCATACCAAAGGTATAAATATGGACTTGGCAGGAATTAGCTCACTCAGGAAATGAGTATAAACAAAGCAGAGATGAGGTCTGGACACTAAGTACAGGAAATGTCAACATTCAAAAGGTTGGAAAATTCAGGAGAAGCCATCGAACAAGAGTGAGAAAGAGGGGCCCATTAGGTGGAAGGAGAACCAAAGAGGTCGTGAAAACAGGCAAACTAATCACGAGGTCAATGCTAAGTACATTTCATGTTTTAAATATGATTTGGAGTATAGATTTATTTTTTTTAAGATTTATTTATTTATTTGACAGATCACAAGTAGGCAGAGAGGCAGGCAGAGAGAGAGGAGGAAGCAGGCTCCCAGAGAGCCGGACGCGGGGCTCGATCCCAGGACCCTGGGATCATGACCTGAGCCGAAGGCAGAGGCTTTAACCCACTGAGCCACCCAGGCGCCCCTGGAGTATAGATTTTTAAATGAATCAATATAATCATGTTTTGAGTCAGGAGACTCCGAAGATGTTTGCTGTGACACTGTGCACTCTACTGAGAAGAATGACCTTGAAGATATCAGTATGACTTCCACCCCCATTTCCCTGCCTTGGTTAAGAGCAGATATGTGAAATGAGGTGCTAGATAAATTGATGTTATTCCAATGTTAGTTCAAATGAATTTATTTTTAGTATAAAAGTATCCTTTCATCATCAAACTTAATTGGCCATACTGGAAAGCATCAGGAAACCAGAGAAGAAATAAAAATATTGGCCATCATTCAGCCCTTCTCAGTTGGTAATACTGGTAATGATTTTAAACTAGTTTCTAAAATTTTTTGCTGGTTACATATTAAACAATCATGAATAATCATATAACGGGTGAAACTGGTTTTATTCACTTGTCATTACGTGGCCAGGTTAGTACGTTCTGTCCAATGAGACATTTGGATAAGTCAGTTTGAAGATACCCAGTAAGACATTTTCATTTCCATTAAAAGGTGATATGAAAAGAGAACTGCTGTTTTCCTTTTTTTAAGATATTTATTTATTTATTTATTTATTTGACAGAGAGAGGAGAGATCACAAGTAGGCAGAGAGGCAGGCAGAGAGAGGGGGGTAAGCAGGCTCCCTGCCGAGCAGAGAGCCCAATGCAGGGCTCGATCCAAGGACCCTGAGATCATGACCTGAGCTGAAGGCAGAGGCTTAACCCACTGAGCCACCCAGGAGCCCCAAGAGAACTGCTCTGACCATCCAGGCCATTGTACCCTTTTACTTTCTCTTACTTCTCATTCCTGCCTTGCAACTTAGTTGTGGAATCTAGAGCTATGTCAGTCATTTGAGACCCTGAGACAGCTTTTCTGCATTTGGCTGAACTAACGGATGGAAAAAGTCTGGATTTTTCACATCTTTGACTAGCAAAACTAATGTCAGCATAAATATTAAAGGAGTTATGGGTAAAATACAAAAGCGTGTGTGTACTTATTGTCATTTTGTTACATGTTTTCTGGCTATTTTTGTAGTTTCTCTATTTATTCTCTTTTGCTCTTTTTTTGTGGTTTGATGACTTTCTTCAGCGGTATGCTTATATTCCTTTCTCTTTCTCTTTTGTGTCTTTACTAAGGTTTTTGCTCTGTGGTTACCATGAGGCTCACCAATTAATTGTTTGTGGTAACCTTTTTTTTTTTTTAAAGATTTAAATATTTATTTAAGAGAGCGAGAGCACACACATGCATGAAAGCACTCAAGCGGGTGGTGAGGCAGAGGCAGAAGGAGAGAAGCAGACTCCCCACTGAGTACAGAGCCCAATGTGGGGCTCGACCTCTTGACCCTGAAATCATGATCTGAGCCTAAATCAGGAGTGGCACACTCAACCAACTGAGCCACCCAGGCACCCCACATTCCTTTTTTTAAAATTGCTATTGTTTTTGTTCACCCCCTTCATCCATTTCTCCACCCCAACAACACCCCTGCTCTTGCAACCAATAGATATTGCTCTAGCAATAATCTCTACTCTCTGTATCTATGAACGTAATTTTCTGTTGTTATTGGAGGGGGGGGCTTCAGATTACATATACAAGAGAGATCATGTGGTATTCGTCTCTCTCTGTCTGACTTGTTTCATTTAGCATAGTGCCCCATGTTGCTGCAAATGACAGGATTTCATTCTTTTTATGGCTAAAAAATATATCACAACTTCTTTAGCTATTCATCCATCAATGGACAGTTAGGCTTACTTTCCTATCTTGGCTACTGGAAATAATGCTAAAATGAAAATAAAGATGCACGTATATTGTTGAATTAGCATTTTTGTTTTCCTCAGATAAATACCCAGAGGTGGAACTGCTGGAGCATACCGTAGTTCTACTTTTAATTTTTTGAGGAACCCTCATACAGTTTTCCAGAGTGGCTGCACCAATTTACATTCTCACCAACAGTGCACGAGGGTTCCCTTTTCTCCGTATCTTTGCCAACACTCTTTATTTCTTTTCTTTTTGATACTAGCCATCTAACAGATGTGAGGTGATAGCTCATTGTGGTTTTGATTTGCATTTCCCTGATAATTAATGGCATCGAACATTTTTTCATGTAACTATTGGCCATTGTATGTTTTCTTTGGAAAAATGTCTCTTCAGCTCTTCTGCCTGCAGTTTAATCAGATTATTTGTTTTTTGTTTGTTTCTGTGTTTCTTTGTTTTGCTATTGAGTTGCATGAAGCCTTTATATATTTGGATATTAGCCGCTATTCAGTAAATGACGTGTAAATACTTTCTCCCATTCAGTATGTTGCCTTTTCATTTTGTTGATGGTTTCCCTTGCTGTGCAGCAGCTTTTTTGTTTTATAATAGTCCTACTTGTTTATTTTTGCTTTTGTTGCTTTGCTCTTGATGTCAGATTCAAAATCATCGCCAAGACCTAGGTCAAGAAGCTTACAGCCTATATTTTCTTCTTGGAAGTTTTACAGTTTCAGGTCTCATGTTCAAGGCTTTAATCCAGTTTGGGTTAGTTTTTGCCTACAGTGTAAGACAGCGGCCGAGTATCATTCTTTTGCATGTGGTTGTCCGGTTTTCCCAACACTACTTATTGGAGACTGTTCTGTTCTTTCCCCTTTGTATTTTCTTAGCTCTTTGTCATACATTCGTATGTGTGAGTTTATTTCTGTGATCTCGATTCTGTTCCATTGATCTATAGTCTGTTTTTTTTCCAATACCACAGTTTTAATCACTCCAGTTATGTAATAAAGTTTGAAATCAAGGAGTATGATGCCTCCAGGTTTGTTGTTCCTTCTCAAGACAGCTTAGGTTTTTCAGGGTCTTTTGTGGCTCCATACAAATTTTAGGATGATTTTCTCTATTTCTGTGAAAAATGCCATTGGAAATTTGATAGAGATTCCACTGAATCTGTAATTTGCTCCGAGTCTTATGGACATTTTAACAATATTCTTCTAATCCATGAGCATGAGTATCTTTCCATTTATTTGTGTCATCTTCAATTTCTTTCATTAATGTCTTGTAGTTTTCAACATGCAGTTCTTTCTGGGATGCCTGGGTGGCTCAGTGGGTTAAGCATTTGCCTTCAGCTCAGGTCATGATCCCAGGGTCCTGGGATGGAGCCCCCACATCGGGCTTCCCACTCAGCAGGGGATCTGTTTCTCCCTCCCTCTCTGTCCTTCGCCCTGCTTGTGCTCCCTCTTTCTCTCTCCCTCCCTGTCTCTAATACATACATAAAATCTTTTTTAAAAAATATACAGATCTTTCACCTCCTTGGTTCACTTTATATCTAGGCATTTTATTCTTTTTGATGCAATTGTAAGTGGGATTGTTTTCTTAATTTCTTTCTGATAGTTCACTATCACTGTATAGAAACACTACTGATTTTTTTGGTATTGATTTTGTATCTTGCAACCTTACTGCATTTATTTATTAGTCCTAACAGTTTTTGGTGCAAGTCTTTGTAAGTGGGATTGTTTTCTTAATTTCTTTCTGATAGTTCACTATCACTGTATAGAAACACTACTGATTTTTTTGGTATTGATTTTGTATCTTGCAACCTTACTGCATTTATTTATTAGTCCTAACAGTTTTTGGTGCAAGTCTTTAGGATTTTCTATATATAATATGTCATCTGCAAATAGTGACAGTTTTGCTTCTTCCTTCCCAATGTGGATCCCTCTTATTTCTGTTTCTTGCCTAACTGCTGTGAATAAAAGTGGTAAGGGTAGGCATCCTTGCCTTGCTCCTGAAAGCTTTTAGCTTTTCATCGCAGAGAATATTTGCTGAGGGCTGTCTCATATGGACTTTATTACACTGAGGTCCATTCCCTCAATACTTGCTTTGTCGAGAGTTTTTATCACAAGTGGATGTTGAATCTGTGAAATTTTTTTACATCTCTATTGAGGTGATAATATGATTTTTATCATTTATTTTGTTAATAAGATGTCATAACATTGACTGACAAGCAGATCTTAAACCATCCTGACATCCCTGAATAAAACCCACCTGATCATGGTCTATGATCCTTTTAATGCATTGTTGAATTCAGTTTGCTGATATTTTTGTTGAGGATCTTTACATCTATGCTCATTAGGGATATTGGCCTATAATTTTACTCATGACATCCTTGTCTGATTTTGGTATTCAGGGTAATGCTGGCCCCAAAAGGTGAATTTAGAAGAGTTCCCTCCTCTTCTGGTTTTGTTTTTTGTTTTGTTTTGTTTTTGAAGAATCTGAAAAGGATTGGTACTAATTCGATTTTGAATGTTTGGTAGAATTCACCAGTGAAACCATCTGGTCCTGAGCTTTGTCTGACGGAAGTTTTTTTATTTAATCTCCTTCCCAGGAAGTAGTCTGTTTAAATTTTCTATTTCATAACAATTCAGTCTTGGTAGGTTATATGTTTATAGGAATCCATTTTTTCTGTCTTCTCCAATTTGTTGACACATAATTATTCATACCAGTCTCTTAAGACCCTTTGTATTTTTGTGGTATCAGCTGTAACATCTCCTCTTCCATTACTGATTGTATTTGAGCCCTCTCTTTTTCTTTGTGAGTCTAGCTAAACGCCTGTCAATTCAGTTAATCTTTCCAAAGAACTAGCTCTTAGTTTCACTGATCATCTCTATTGTCTTTTTGGTCTATATTTCATGTAATTTCTGCTCTACTCTCTGTCATTTCCTCCCTTCCACTAGCTTTGGGCTTCTTTTGTTCTTTTTCTAGTTCTTTTGGCATAAACTTAAATCATTTGAGACTCTTCTTGTTTCTCAAGGTAGGCTTTTATCACTATGAACTTCCCTCTCAGAACTGCTTTTGCTGCCTCCCATGTTGTATTTCCATTTGTCTCAAGGCATATTTTATTTCTTCTTTGGGTTTCTCATTGACCCACTAGTTGTTCAATAGCATTGTTGTTTAATCTCCACACATTTGTGACTTTTACAGTTTTCTTAGAAATTAATTTCTAGTTTCATGTTATCGTAGTCAGAAAAGATGCTTGATATGTTATCAGTCCTCTTAAGCTTATTAAGGTTTGTTTATGATCTAACCTATAAAAATGTTCCATGTGCACTTGAGAAAAATGTGTATTCTGTTGCTTTTGGGAGGAATGTTTTGTATATGTCTGTTATATCCATCTGGTCTACTGTGTCTTTTAAGGCTGTGCTTCCTTATTTATTTTCTCTAGGTATGATCTATCCATTGATGTAAATGGTGTGTTAACCTCCCCTACTATTATCATATTGCTGTATTTTTCTCCCTTTATGTCTGTTAATATTTACTTTAATTACTTAGGTACTCCTAAATTGGGTGCATAAATATTTACAAATGTTATAGCCTCTCACTGGATTGACCTTTTTGTTATTATATAACATTTATCTTCATCTCTTATTACAGTTTTTGTTTCAAAGTCACTTGTTTGATATAAATGCAGCTTATCCAGTTCTTTTGGTTTCCATTTGTATAAAATACCTTTTTCCATTCCTTCACTTTCAGTGTGTGTGTTCTTATATCTGAAGTGAGTCTCTTGTAGGCACCATATAGATGGGTCCTGCTTTTTTTATTTGTTCTTTATCCATTTAGCCACTCTATATCTTTTGATTAGAGAATTTCATCCAGCAAAAACTTATATCCACACTTTACTAGGTAATAAAAAAATGAAGTCCTACGTATTTAAACCACTAATATTTGAGTTTCCTGGTATTTGAAAACGGAAGCATTCCTAAGTGAAATACACAATATCATGAATAGTTCCCCTATTTAGTCCTATTTTTATAACCATAATTTGAACAGTGATATAATAATATCCCACGGTGCCTAACCCTAATGTGTTAGGCCTTTGCCTTCGGCTCAGGTCATGGTCTCAGGGCCCCGGGATCGAGTCCTGCATCTGGCTCTCTGTTCAGCGGGGAGCCTGCTTCCCCTTCTCTCTCTGCCTGTCGTTCTGCCTACTTGTGATCTCTCTCTGTATTAAATTTTAAAAAAATCTTTTAAAAAATCAATATATCAAAGTTACTAAGCTAATTTTTCTCTTCTGAAATTATATATGTTTTCTGGGAGCTTTTTAGGTCTGCTCCTTAGAAGATTTTGATGTTAACAGAAATTAAAGTTAGTATTTTGGATACATCTTCTAGAATTAAAAAAGACTTTAAAAATGCCGTCTCCTGTCATCTGCTCCTAGACACTTACTGATACCAAATGACCTTAAAGACTTGTACCAAATTCTGTAATTTCCAACAAAACGTCCAAAGAGGGAAAAAACTAAGATGTGTAGCTCATGATATAAATTTATGGTATGAAGTAGCATCTTCCTAAATTCTTCCCCCCCGCCCTGGTTTTATGTTAGAATACAATTTAAGAGACAGGAATGTTAAGTCACTGGTTCTTTTGCCCTTGTAAAGGCTCTCCTGGCATTGCTATTCATCCATAATGGGAAAGCAAGGTGTATTTGCTCAGCATGTGGTGATACATCACAAAACAGAGTTATTATTCTATACAGATAAAAATTCTGAGAAAGGGGTGCAGATGTCTGCAAAATATAAAGATTGGAATAATCTTCACTTCCTGAATTTTTTTTTCCTTTCTCAGTTCATTTTATGATCATCTAATTATATTCATGTTATTATACTATTTCCTCAGTCCAGCAACAGGAAAATTATACCATTTGATATATTTGAACCATTGCCACATAGAAGAGAAGAGTGATCTTATTCCAGATTTGCCCGGGAGGTCAAAGCAGTGTCCATGGATTGACATCACAAGGGAAAAGATTTCATCTTAACATGAATATAATTGTATCTAATAGCAACACTACCCAAAAGATCACAGGCAGCCTCAAGTACAGTGAGGTTCCTGTTTCCAAGAGCACTCAGTGAAGCAGATGACTGACACAGATTCAGCAGAAAGAGGACAACAATGAGCAGTGGAAACTCGGCCTAAAAGACTTTGAAGGCCATATGAAAACTCTAAGAGATAATCTTGCCATTCTGTTGAAGGTTTCCATCCAACCAAGCCTTGAATTCTAGTCTTTAAGAAATAAAGTATTCCAAACCTACGTCCTAAATTTCTCATTATAAAATTTATAGGGTATTTATAAATTATGCTATTATAAATAAATGTATATATTTACCCCATAGCCAATAGTTTCAAAATGGACCCTTTAATCACATTTTTCTTAAGCAATAGGGATATGATTTGGATTTAAATTGTTTTGAAATGAAAGGTACACACACACGTCCTGGATCTACACTGTGAGACTCAAAATAGGATCGAGGGATATACTAATCGCACACATTTCTCAGTGTTACTGTTTGCATTTGTTCCAACATCAGTATATGAAATACAAGATCTTCATTGCTTGCATATATATGATCCTTATCATTTGCTTTTGTACAGATTCATGTAAATCAATGAAATCAAAGAATGCACTGCCATCTAATACGTGTGCCGACTATGGCTGCCCTCTAATACTCAGCTGTGTGGTCCTTGTGCTAATGTCAAGGGCAGGGTTTTATAAACCATCACGGCTTTTGGAGAGAACCAGGTTGCCATATACAATTGACTAGGTCATGTCCTGAGCAAGTATGTCAAACTGGCAGTTATGTGGGAACTGAATTCCAGCCTGCATTTACTCAGCTCACCAAGCCATGAGTCCTGGTATTGGGTCATGTCCACTGGATATATACCTCCCATCAAATGTCCAGTCCCAGGATATTTACAAATAATTATAGAAACAAAATAATGAAAAAAGCCAATATTGCTCTTTGCTGCATTAGTATGTATTGTTTAACTTGACCATGAAAAATACATTTATGTCCTATAATCTCATACCCGTCTATAATACCGATAAAGATATTGAAATATAAATAAGTTAAGTGACTTCCAGAGGAATTGTAATTAGTCAAAGGAGAATAATAACATCAAGTTCATTTTTAAAACCAATTGATTTTTATTTTAAATCAATTTTTAATTGATTTTAAAACCAATTGATTTTTTAAAAAATTCTATTAAAATACTTTTTAACGTGGCATACAGGATATTGAGACCTATTGTATTACAAAAGAAGTATGGATAATTTCTACATTTAAAATTACATTTTTATTTTCCTTTTTCTTGTCTAAGTTATCGCCATTTAGTCGTGTTCTACATGTATAGACACCTATTAATGGAGACCATGTCATTCTAAGGTTGCAATTTGGATGAATAATTTTATGCATTGCTCAAACTTACACCACGCCCACCTTTCCCAGTTCCGTGAACTGACATATAATGTGGTGACATTGTAATAGTTTTACCTAATTCTATATGTGATATTGTGATTTATAATAAGAAATATATATGGTCTTCCTGGCACACAGCTCCTAAAACTCTTGTAATTTTCTTAAATAATAAGTGCAATGGGAACTTTTTGTTACAGTATTTGATCTTTTGTCCTCAAATACCTGCAGCGTGAAATAGCTCCAGGATGATAAAGATGAAAGAACTGAGCAGTAAAAAGTGTCTTGTTATTCAGAACTAACCCCTTTCAACCACACCTGAGTTTATGCTAATGAGGTGACTTTTGGAAATCTCCTAAGGATGGGGGTTGGTTGCCAGTGGAGCTAACCATGTGATTGGAGGGTTGGAACTTTTAGCCCCACCCTCACTTGCAGAGAGGAGAGAGGAGCAATAGGAGCAATTAATGGCCAATGACTTAGTGATCATGCCTACATAATGATACTTCTATAAAAACCCTATAAAGATGGGGTTCAAAGAGCTTTTGGACTGGTGAATACTTAGAGATGCTGGGAGAATGGTGTGCCAGGAGAGCACAGAAGCCCCGCCCCTTTTCTTCACACCTTGCCTTCCGCATCTGTCCCACCTGGCTATTCCTGAGTTATGTTGTTTACAGTAAACCAGGAATGTAGTAAGTTAAATGTTTTCCTAAGTTAGTGTGACCTGCCCTAGCAAATTAACTGAACCTGAGGAGGGGGTCATGGGAACCTCTGATTCATAGCCAGTGAGTCAGAAGAATAGAGACTGGTGGCTGGCATCTTTCGACTGAGCCCTTAACCTGTGGGATCTGAATTTAAATTGTAGGACCCGCAGCGGGTTGTGCAGAATTGCTTCATGTGTGGAAAAACCCACACATGTGGTATCAGAACAAAGTATAGTACGAGGAGAGGAGAAACTCAGGACTATTTTTCCAAAACAGCAAGATTCACAAATTGTATCATTTTCTCTAGTCTTTGTGTTCCTGTCTCTTTTCCATACCAGACTTTAACCAGTGCCCTCTTACTCCATCTCAACACGTACAAACACTCACACGGTGCCCATAGCAGTGTTTTCCTCTTCACTTCCCTCCCCAGCCAAAGGCAGCAGGGTAATTCATCTCAAAAAAATTAACAGGTGGAGAGGACGGTGAGGACAGGATAAGGGGAGAAGAGAATAGAAAATATGTGATTTATCAAGGTTTGAATATCCACACCTTTGTTGTTGTGGTTGTGATTCTTAGCTAAAAAGTCGTACAGACCAAACCCCACACAAAGGAAGACTTCAAATGATTCAAAGAGAAGCCAACAACTTAAATCCCTCAGAGAAATCTGTGGAGCCCTTTGCATACTAGTATAAGATGCTCATGTTAGTTATACTAAGAGGTCTACAACTGTGCTTTTTCTTGCCTTCCACCACCACAGTGTCCCATCTGGACACAAATATCATTTATTCAATGGTTTTTTTTTTAATCTCTATGTACAAGCCTCCATGTTGGAAGCTAATTACTTTATCAAACAAATGTAATGCAATGTCTATTTCCCAACAGAATTGTAGCCAAAAGTCATTGTTGCTAGTTTCAATTTAGCCATTGTTGTAAAACAATTATTTTTAAAAATCAGGTCACTCCAATAGCATACTTTTCACTCAGGACCTTGGGTTACTGTCACTCTGTGAATTCAAAGTAGCTGAGACAATTCAAGGTCCTTCAAAAGATTCACAGTTCCTGAACTTTAAGGAAAAATCTACTTATTTGATAATATTTATCTTTTTCAGTTATAACAGACTTACAAAGATGCTCATTGTTACATGGTTTTTATTACAAAATATTCAAATATAAAAATTAAAGAAAGTAATGTGACCAACATGTAGGTCCTTATCATTTAGAATTAATGAATATTAAAATATTTCCATAGTTATAATTTCGCAATATTACAGATAGAGTTGGCATGTCTTTGTCAACGGTAGTCCCTGTCATCCTCCCTTAGAAGCACACAAAATTCTGGAGCGAGCATATACTCAATTCACCTTTGTTTTTACACTTTCATCATTTTTTTTGTATATATAAACAGCATAGAGAAATGTTTTATGTGTTTGTAAAATTTACAAAACTTATGTTGTTCTTTATGGAACATCCTGAAGTCTGTTCCTCCACCCCCAGTAAATTTTGTTTTTCAGATCAATCCACATTGATAACTACACAACTAATTGTTTCATTTTAACTACTCTACTGTAGGCATATGTCACAGTTAATTTACCCATTTCTCTAGGGATGGATACTTCCTTCCTTGTTCCTCCCTCTCTCTTCCTATAATAAAGTAGCAAAGCACATGAGTGTGAGTGTCAGAGTTTCTGGAAGTTCACTGTTACCTTACATTTTTAATAGCAAATTGAATAACCTTTCTTATTAGGAGGCAAGAATTCATTTATCCCATACAAACAGGTAAACCATATCTAAGATCTATAACCTACAAAAGCACTATATGTATTCTGCAAAGTATTTATCCAGCAATTAATCCACTTATTTTCTTTTTTCTAAGTATAATTAACAAATGATGCTGGTGACTCTTCTGATATAAACTTTCCACTCACAAAACTTCTTCCCTATGGTATCCTGAAATTGGCACCCATTCGGGGCTGCCAGTAACAATGATATCAAATCAAAGCTGTTTTAAGCAGTATCAAGAGTTCACATTAATGAGCCCAGGCAGAGTTGGGAACCACTTAAGATACCAGCCTGGTTTACATACGGAGAATGGATATCAAGGCATGAGGTGTAAGGATAAGAAGCAAGAAGCATTTATAATCAGAACATCAAAAAATGGCCAGGCTATAGGGGGAGCTATTTAGGCTGAACAATAGAAAATTGCCATTTTGTAGGTCAAATATTGGCAATAGATCAAAATAGGGTGTTACTCATACTTTCTGGATTTGGCATTAACAGGATTGGATTGGTATTTTCTGAAATAGTCAAGAGCTATTTCTAAGGGACATGTGTGACTCATGAATCGAGATTTGGAAGTGTTCCTTTTTTACTGTACCTCTCCAATGCTTGAGACAATTCTCACACTGACAGGTGGAGATCCACCATTTATCCAGGGCTGTCATCCAGAGTTGTGCATTGTCACCTTCACAAAGGATCTCAGCCAAAGCAGAGGTAGAAGGTTGGTGATCAACTTCAGGCCCCAGGGTGCTAATTAGACCACCCGAGGAGGAGGTCTTTTTTTCTAATGGATCTGCCCACCAGGTATGCCTTTTTCTAATTTTCACAAAAGCACCCTGTAGGTTACTATTGATCATCTCTTAAATCCTATACAAGCCTAGAGAACTGAAGTATAAAATGAACTGGGAATGGGAGGGGAACAGTTGACTTGGCCTTCATAGCACATGCAAATAGTGACTCTCCTCTATTAAGAAGGGACCCTTGGTTTTCTTGTAGTTCAAATCTTTGTACATCAAAAATCCCTCTACTGAATTTGAGAGATTTTCAGTTCTAGACTGAGTGAAGGATATGGTTGAGAGAATAAAAGCAAGAGTAAGGGGGCACCTGGGTGGCTCAGTGGGTTAAAGCCTCTGCTTTCAACTCAGGTCATGATCCCAGGGTCCTGGGATCAAGCCCCACATCGGGCTCTCTGCTCCTCGGAGAGCCTGCTTCCTCTTCTCTCTCCCTGCCTGCCTCTCTTGCCTACTTGTAATCTCTGTCTGTCAAATAAATAAATAAAATCTCTAAAAAAAAAAAAAGCAAGAGTAAGATTATCTTCTTGGCAACAAAGCAGAGATGACATGTTCCAGTGACATCAGGGTATTTGCAATCTATTGATTGAAGTTAATAAACCTGTGAGGTGTGTTTTGTTTCCCAGTCATGATGGAAGCTTCTATTCAACCATGTATTTTTCTTTAAAACAAAACAAAACAAAAATCTCTGGCACTATTTCCCTTCAATTATTCTCTTGCTAAAAATAAAGTCCAATGGAGATACAGGAGCAAACATATCAAAGCATTTCGGCAATATGATCCCTGACTTTAGCTAGGTATTGTGTATTCACTTGTGGTGTCAAGTCTCAACTCATTACAATTAATCTGATGTATTGATTTAATATCTCAGGCAGAGATGTATTTACCTGGCTAGAGCACTGTGGAAGATGATTCTAGAAGAAAAGGAATGTCTGCAAACAAAGATGAGATCCTCTGATGAAAGGAAAGCTGACAGTGAGTAGCACTCACAAAATCAGACCCCAAACATGCATTACCTTAAGGCTCAAACCCCCAAATTAGAGCTAATAATGATTCAACATTGCATTGCTGGGTAGTTTCATTCTGTAAAAAAATACCTTGGGGTAGAAAGGAAGCCAAGCAACAGATTTGCTCTTGTAGGCTGGCTCATTAAAAGAGGGTCATTTAAACTAAAGCCAAATTACAATGAACCATTTTCACAATAGATATCAGCCATTCTACAGAAAAGATGTTCCCTCTCTTCTCTAATATACAAATTTACTGTTATTTTAAAAATTGTCTGTATTCTGACCATATAATAAGGTACTAAATAAAATACAAAACAGAAAAATCATGATTCTGTTAAAGATAACCAGATCATTTTCTTTCACCTTTATTATTCATTCAAAAGAAGTTATAGATTGTCTACAACATTCTAAGTATTATGCATAATAAAAGGAATACACCGAGTAAGACAATCTCTGTCCTCAAATTATGTGTCATCTAATGAGGAATGTGTATAAATACAAAGGAAAATCAAAAAATAAGTGCTATCATAGAGGTACAGATGCATATTTCATATTGAGATATGACCAAATTTTTAAAACTTTGCATCCTTCATCTTCAGTTACTGTAAATTTTCTCTATGACAGTAGATATACATACAGGTGTGTGTATATATATGTATACACACACCTATACATATATATATGTTTTTAAAGATTTATTTATTTTATAGAGCACACATGTGTACACACAATTCGGGGTTGGGGCAGAGGGACAGAATCTCAAACAGACTCCCCACTGAGCACGGAGCCTGACGGGGGCTTGATCTCAAGACCCATAATTCAGTGACCTGAGTTGAAACCAAGAGTCAGACACTTAACTGAATTACCCAGGTGCCTTGACAGTAGATAAACATTTTTAACATCTTAACTTCGGATAGAGTATAGTCTGTTGATCCTTTTCTTATTCTTATCTGTTCTGAGTCTTTAAAACTTTTCACTCTTTAAGTAACATAATGGTGGTTCTTCCACATTTGTTCTAAGGCAAATTCCTAGAAGTTCAAGGGGTAAGAACATTTCTAAAACTTCTGGCACATATTGCAAAATTGCTTTCCAAAGAAAAGTACTGTGCCAAATTACACACCCACCAGGACTTGAGCTTTTTAAGAGATACACACGCAAGTACACACTCTTAAGTATTCACACTATCCTTGATTTCCTCAAGGTTTGAATATTATTTAAGTGTAAACAATATGTTCACAGGCACAAATAAATAATGTTTATATCACACAAAGATTCAGAGATTATTGGTTTTGTCTGACTGTATAAGATACTTATTTCAAAATTAAAACTTTTCTTCAAGCAAAGAAAGCACAAGTTTTAGTATCATGTAATCAATGACACATTATACATTTTGCTGTAAGCTTTTATCACAAACATCTAAAACCATGATGTACCAAGATGTCATGGCAGCCGACCTGTCCTCACCTCTCATCAGTAGCATCTGTACCTAGTAGGTATCTGTGTTATTTGATTCCAAGTAACGTGAAATGGTCCACTGATTATTTAGACTTTATTAAACTTTTATGTTTGCTCTTTGCAACTACAAAATTGAGATAACCAACAATAACAAGCAAAAGTAGTCACATACATGGAAATCAAGAAAGTTATCTCTACAACTTCTATAAAAACTGGGAGTAAAATTCATTGAAACTCTAATTATTAAAACATATTATTGTTGGTCAATGTCTGCGACTATTCTGTATGTGTGAGATACAAATTGATGGCAATATTATTTATTTCCTCAACTACTTTCCTACCTTTGAATAACTAATAAACTACAAGCAGAAGTAATAGAACCGGGGTACCTGGGGGGCTTAGTTGGTTAAGTCTGTTTCTCCCTCTCACTCTCCCTCTGTGTTCTCCCTCTCTCCTCTCAAATAAATAAATGACGGGGCACCTGAGTGGCTCAGTGGGTTAAAGCCTCTGCCTTCGGCTCAGGTCATGATCCCAGGGTCCTGGGATCAAGCCCCGCATCGGGCTCTCTGCTCAGCAAAGAGCCTGCTTTCCTTCCTCCTCTCTCTCTGCCTGCCTCTCTGCCTAGTTGTGATCTCTGTCTGTCAAATAAATAAATAAAATCTTTAAAATAAATAAATTAATTAATAAAATCTTAAAAAAAAAAAGAGGTAACAGAACCAAATAATGGGCAACTTCTAGAACAAGAATCAATTGTACCACTGGAAGAGTAATTTAGATCAATTCACAATGATCAATGATAAATGAAATGATCAATGTCTTAGAATTTGTTCTATAAAGATGCCAAGTTTGGAGTTCAAGGATCTGATTTGGCTCTGTCACTTAGTAGTTGACTGACCCACAACAATTATTTTATCTCAAGATGTTGGTGCCCTTATCCATGAAATGGGTGTTGTAGGAATGAAATCAGTTACTGCCCATAAAAGTGCATGGTACACAGGAGGTGTCTTGGATAACAGTCTTTTTCATAGCTAGGACAGTTCCTATTGCCTCTCTCATAGGCCTTTTTAGCCAAAGAATTAAGTGTGTGGCTTTATTCATCACTTTTCAGCTAATGTTCTGCTTTTTATCTATTTTGGAAAACAACCTGATAAATACAAATGAATATCAATTAGCTAAATATACTGGTGATGTAGCACATGAATAAACTACCATTTTATTTGTCAATGGGGATAAATTTTTTCTAATGAGTCATAGAGCTAGCAATGGTGTGAGTAGAACATTTATTGTATTTCCTATAATACAATATAGAATCTATTTTATGGTTTGATTGAACTGCTTCTGATCTCACATCTGGACCACTTTCACCCAGTGGGTCCCAGATGATTGTCATTTTCATTTTTAAACTCTCACATGATGCAAAATAATCAAGAAATTCTTATATTACTCCATATAAGCTTAACATGGCCTAATGAAAACAGTATAGCTTAAAATTTAAGAATGCTGCTCTCAGGGCGCCTGGGTGGCTCAGTGGGTTAAAGCCTCTGGTTTCGGCTCAGGTCCTGGTCCTGGGGTCCTGGGATCGAGCCCTGTACGGGCTCTCTGCTCGGCGGGGAGCCTGCTTCCCCCTCTCTCTCCGCCTGCCTCTCTGCCTAGTTGTGATATCTGTCTGTCAAATAAATAAATAAAATCTTTAAAAAAGAAAAAAAAAAAAGAATGTTACTTTCAGAGTAGGAATCAGCAAACTTTTTCTGTAAAAGCCAAAGGACCAAATATTTTAGGCTTTGAGGGCCATCTCATCTCAGTAACAAAGACTCAACCTTGTCATAGCATGAAAGAAGCCACAGATAACATGTAAACAAGTAGTATTATGAAGTCTTCTTTTTATTCTTTTCAACTATTTAAAAATACAACCACTATTTTTAGTTCAAATGCTGTTCAAACACAGGAGGTGGGCCAGATACGGGCTGCAGACAGTGGTTTCCAGAGCCTTGCTCTAGAGACACACTGTCTGGATTTGAATTCTGGCTTATCCCTTGTTCGTTGTGCCACCTGCGCAGAGTAGTCTCCTCTCTCCACATGGGTCTGAACTGGAACAATAACCTATACCTCATTCATGTGAGTTTTATGTGATCTGAATGAGGAATACACAAAAGTGCACTGCATTATGCATGGAGGGCAGCTGCAAATGGTGGGTCCCTTCCCAGCTAAGCGTTTTTATTTTTATAGGCATCCTGTACCATGGAAACACAAGATCCTAGGATCCAGACAGACTTGCACCCAAATCCTGACCACTAATTTTTACCCACATTACAGAGATGTAACACTAAGCCTACAAAAGCATGATTGCTTGTGAGAGCCTGGTGTATAGTACATACTGAATGTTTCACTGAGTTGTGGGCATGAGCAAGATGTTTTTAAAGTTTTGGAGACTGTTGTCTTAGCTAAACTCTTTTTCCTAATTTTCATAGGACATAGGTAGTTGATATGCTTTCTATCTCTGTACCTCTTATAACGCGTGTGTGTGTCTGTGTGTATCTCTGGTCAAGTTCTCTACCGGGAACAAAGCACTCATATGCAAATATAACCCATGGCAATTGCTGGGAATTCTTGAGTTCTCGTGTGTATGCTGGTTTCCACCTCTGGGAGCAAAAATAAGGGAAAAGTCACAAGTCTAACCATCTTACTCCCTCCCCATCCTCCCCACTTCTCTGTGGTATCAGAAGAGAATAAAGTATCAGAAGAGAATAAACTACTGGCCCACCAGAAGTACAGAACACTAAAACTATGGAGACTGGCAGCTTTGCCTGGTTGGGAAGAAATGAGTAAAAGGAGGGGGTCAAGGACAAGATAAGCTAAAGAAGAAGGCAAGGATGGAGGGAGATGTTTTGTCTAGTCTTCAAGGTTAGTGGACAAACTACACTGAGGCGTCCAAAGAGCGATGCTGGCTCTAGAGGAGAACCATGACACTTACCGTAGTATAGCGGAGTGAGTATGAGCAATAAATTCCAGACAGTGATTTGAAGGAGCCGCTGGATGAGTCTAGGTAAAAGGAGCCCAGTGAAGAATCCAGGTGAAGACTTGGGAGCACGGCTCTGAAAACAGACCCCAAATCATGGTCTTGTGGAAAAGTCAAGGGTAGGAAAATGGGACATTGTGGATCTCCAGGACTGTGCATAAGCTGCAGATCTCATGTGCGCTGGTGCTGTTTCCTGTTATGGAAATCTTTTGGGATCATTTTAAGATGAGCACTCCTCTTGCAGAATACTGTAGAGCTCCAAGAGGCACGATTCAGACTGTAGTCTCGTAATCTCACAGATGCTCTGCAGAGTCTGAGCATTGGTGAGTAGATGGCTGCCTTCCCTGCAGAGTGAACTTTCCCTGGTGTGTGTGTGGTGGAACAGAAACCAGATGCTAAAAAACACATGATGCCTCCAAGTGTAAGCTGGTCTCTTAGTGCTAAGACAAGGATTATAGAAACTAGACTTTGAGGGTCTTGTTTACCACAACATACCAAGCACCAAATACCAATGCCAGGGTCTAAGCAAAAAGTCCCTGGGTATTCCAACCATAACTGATGAGAACTACCTTTTGCAGGAAGCTGGATGGAAATTTCATATATAGACAGACAGACACACACACACAAATATATATATAATTATACCAAACATATGGGGACATTTTATAAAAATAAACATTGTAGATACTGCCTTTCCTAAAGCTATCCCACCAACATTGCTGGTAGTTGATGTGTTGCTCAATAAAATTGATATTCCCAGTATGAAGGCCGGAAGCATTTTTCAAGTTATGCCTTACAAAATAGGCATTTGATACATTTTTTAAAGATTTATTTATTTATTCGAGACAGAGGGAGAGAGAGAGAGCAAGTATGAGCAGGGGGAGGGAGAGAGGGAGAAGCAGACTCCTGCTGGATAGGGAGCCTGATGTGGGGCTCTATCCCTGAACCTTGAGATCATGACCTGAGCTGAAGGCAGACATTTAATGGACTGAACCACCCAGGCAAACCTAGGCATCTGATATTTACACTACTGGAACATCCAAGACTAGAGGAAGTTCCATATGGTCAAGGGGAATTTCAAATCAAAAAGATTGTATTTGCAGTTCCTGACAGTGTGGTTTACTCATGGTATCACTTTTCATAGGCATCAAATTCATAATAGAAATCTGTGAACATACAAACAGTATATTCACTTAAAATCACTGGATTATATGTGCACCTGACCTACCACAACAACCAAAATACTTTATGGGAGAAAATACCATAAGTTGTTGTTGTTTTTTTTAAGATTTTAGTTATTTATTTGAGAGAGAGCAAGAGAACACAAGTGGGGTGAGGGGCAGAGGGAAAAGCAGACTCCCTGCTGAGCAGGGAGCCCGATGTGGAGCTGGATCCCAGGAATGTGGGATCATAACGTGAGCTGAGGCAGACGCTTACCTGACTAAGCCCCCTGGTGCCCCAACAATGTAAGTGTTTTAAACACATAAATTTTATCGTAACTTTAGTCACATATCATGGACATAAATATTGTCCAAATCAATTATCTATAAATGTGGGAGCACAAGAAACAAAAGGACTCCCAGAATAGATAAGAGAGCATACTCTAGAGTATAAGGCTTACAAGGAACAGTCAAGTGCACATCAGTGAAACATACTACTTTTTACAAGCTACCCAGTAAGCCAATCATTTTGTAAGAAGGAGGATTATGAGTTCTTACACATGAAGGGGAAGTTATTACAGTGACTATGCATGCCACATTCATGAATCAGGGAAAAGGCACTCGTTCTTAGAAGTCCTTAGGAAAAAAAAAAAAACAGATATTAAAAAACGGTGACAATTAGGTCAATCCAGTACATTTTCAAGAAGCAGTAAATGCTGAAGTACTTGACCTTGAATAGAGTAGTATGGCAGATGCGATGGAAAGATTTCTAGGATGGGAGTCAGCAGAGAGGTTTTCGATATTGCTATGCTACTAACATTCTATGTGACCTCCCTGTCCTCAGTTTCCTTATCTATAAAACAATGGATTGGATTTTTTTTTAAGATTTTATTTATTTATTTATTTATTTGACAGACAGAGATTACAAGTAGGCAAGAGAGGCAGGCAGGGAGAGAGAGGAGGAAGCAGGCTCTCCGCGGAGCAGAGAGCCCGATGTGGGGCTCGATCCCAGGACCCTGGGATCATGTCCTGAACCGAAAACAGAGGCTTTAACCCACTGAGCCACCCAGGCGCCCCAACAATGGATGGGATTTTTATGGACCTTTTCTGCTCTAGCATTTTGAACTCTATTATCTCTCTTCAAATCTTCCTTCACATTAGCATTTAATTCCAGGGGCTGGGAATAAAGTCCATACCGCTCAGGTTAGCATTCGGTTCTCCATATACTGACACCAGCTTCTGCCTCCACTTTTATCTTGTTTTATTCCTGAGCCCAAGTCCATATTTGGTTCAGATACTCCTTTTCTCTTGCTCCTTATCACGGTGACCTCTGTTTTTCTTCCCTTTTCTTCAACTGAACTTTTACTCCATTCTATCATTTTCCAAAACCATCTCTTTGTTAAGAGTTCTTTATATCCGTCACCACTAGAAGCTATACACTCCTCAGTGTCACAGGGCAGACCTTATGTATGGTTGCAATCATTAGCCCAGTACCTAGCAACACCCTGTCCAAAATATAGCCTAGAGAATGACTGGTGGTTCTAATCTTGGTAAAAGAACGAGAAGCCTATTTATGCTTTTGTTAAAAATCAAAACCAAGTGAACCCTAAAATAAAAAGGACAAGAAACAACAAGAGTTGGCAAGGATGTGGAGAAAAGGGAACCCTCGTGCACTGTTGGTGGGAATGTAAATTGGTACAGTCACTGGAGAAAAGAGTATGGAAGTTCCTCAAAAAATTAAAATTAGAAATACCTTATGATCCAATAATTCCACTACTGGGCATTTACCCAGAAGAAAAAGAAACACTCATCAGAAAGATAAATGCACCCCATGACTGATTATTGTAGCCTTGTTTACAATAGCCAAGATATGGAAGTAACCTAAGTGTCCATCAATAGATAAAGAAGATCACACACACACACACACACACACACACACACACACAAACATACATACAATATTCCATAGCCATTAAAACGGATGAGATCTTGCCATCTGCAACAATATGAATGGATCTAGAGGGTATTACACTAAATGGAGTAAGTCAGGTTGAGAAAGACAAATACCATATGATTTCACTCATATGTGGGATCTAAAAAATAAAACAAATGAATGAACAAACAAAAAGTAGAATCAGACCTATAAATACAGAGAACAAACTGGTGGTTGCCAGAGGGATTTAGAAGTTTCCAGTTATGGACTGAATCAGTCACGGGAATAAAAGGCACAGCCCAGGGAATCTAGTCCATGATATTATTACAGTGTTGTCTGGTGACAGATGTCGCTCCACTTTTGGTGAGCACAGGATAACATACAGAGAAGCTGAACCACTATGTTCTACACCTGACGCTAAGGTAACACTGTGAGTCAACTATACTGAAGAAAAAAATATATATATATAAATATATATATATGTATATATATATATATAATTCAGAAAATTTATAAAATTTTTAAAAATCAAGGTGAGCCTTAACAAAAGTCAATTCTCATCCTTGTGGGAATGAATGCCTTTGAAAAGGAGAGAGAATTAAACAACATTTCAGATCATTATAAACGGTTCATTTATCTTTAAACATAGAATAGCTAGGATTCACAATTTTCAAAGCAAGCATAGTTCAGGAAAAAGGAAAAACATTACTCGTCTAATATCTCATAGACTTCACAGTAACTCTTAATTTATTACGTTATCATAATGGCTGGATAAGGTTAAATATTTTCTACATTGGAACATATAATGTACTCACCATTGAAACATGTCAGAATTTGCCTTTATTCAAAGAAAAAAAAGTTCTATCTGAGGCTACTCTCTGTCCCATGTTAAAAAAAAAAAAAAAAAAGCTTTACTAAGAGAATAACCACTCAATGCCCATTAATCTTTTTTTTTTTTTTAAGATTTTATTTATTTGTCAGAGAGAGAGAGCACAGGCAGACAGAGTGGCAGGCAGAGGCAGAGGGAGAAGCAGGCTCCCTGCGGAGCAAGGAGCCCGATGTGGGACTCGATCCCAGGGATTATGACCTGAGCTGAAGGCAGCTGCCTAACCAACTGAGACACCCAGGCGTCCCCAAAATCTTTTTTCTTAAAGGCAAAAATTATTTTAAAAAGTTTTTTTCCAGACGAATAGAAGAAAATGGCAAGTAAACGGTGAGCCCTTAAATAACTGGACCAGAGGTTTGTGGTTTCATGGTCCCAAATGATCACATAAGACTAGGAGGCAAACATGGTGAGCTATCAGCAGGCTCCGCTCTGGTAATGGGAGCTGGGATTGAATGGCTGAGGCAGACCCCTTCTATACACAGTGAGCTTTGAGACCTCAAATGAAAAGTAGTAGGGTGGAATCCAATTCCAAACAAGCACATTTGGGACGCCTGGGTGGCTCAGTTGGTTGGATGACTGCCTTCAGCTCAGGTCATGATCCCGGAGTCCCCGAATCGAGTCCCGCATCGGGCTCCCGGCTCCACAGGGAGTGTGCTTCTTCCTCTGACTTCCTCCTCTCTCATGCTCTCTCTCACTGCCTCTCTCTCAAATAAATAAATAAAATCTTTAAAAAAAAAAAAAAACAAGCACACTTAACTGACACAAACTTAATATACAACTTCAATATTCAGTATTCAATATCCAATCGATTTATAGATAAGTAAATAAATAAGCAAATAATTTAAAAGAGAGGAAAAAGAGGCGAGAATTTAAACAGTCCAGGTACTCTTCCGTTCAACTGGAATGATTTCAAGGTTTGCTTTTTTTTAATAACGTGGCCCCCAAAACACAAAGCAAATATTTTGTTAGAGGCTCAGCTCATGAGTTGGTTACCCGTTCAACGCTGGGGAAAACCTGTGTTAGTAAAAGACAAAATGTCGTCCACACGAGACTTACTTCAGAGGGGACCGTGGTGAGTAATTTTAACAACAAGCAAACTTAATCTTACATAGAGATCTCAACAGAGAATTGCTGTGTAATGTGCCATGCTTCTAATGCCCTACGTTTGGAATTGTTATCTCAAGCCAGAATTATCCTCCCCAGGAACTCTTGCTCAAGTGTCAGTGATATTAATGCAATGGAATCTTAAGGGCTCCAGCGGTATCTCCCTCTCCCCCAGCATCTCTTACATATGGAGTGCTAATTGCTCTTCTCCCTTCGGAATCTGACCCATTTAATACATAGGTAGAGATAAAGAGCACAGAGTATTTGTGCCGGAGTTGGAAAGAGAGTTGGAGATGGAGCCCCAAACCTTTGTTTTATAAAATGAGGAACTAAAGTCAAAATTCAGTGATTTGATCAAGGTCTCTATGTGCATGGGGCAGTGCACACTGGAGTCACTTGGTAAATCTCTGAGGACAGGAAATACAGGTCTTCGTCATTAGAAAAGCATAAGATGAATGGAGGCTTTCTTTTATTCCTCATATGGGCTTCATCCTAAAAAGTATCCTGAACAACATGAATGCCGCTGATCTTGTTGCAGCTTTCCCTGTGGTCAAAGCAGATGTTTCAAAGGTTTTTGTTTAGTTTTGTTTTTAAAGATTTTATTTATTTATTTGACAGAGAGAGATCACAAGTAGGCAGAAAGGCAGGAAGGGGGGCAGTGGGGG
>PISX010011547.1:0-64854 GCA_004024625.1 Mellivora capensis | reverse complement strand
AGGGTTCCCCTTTCTCCACATCCTCTCCAACACACGTTGTTTCCTGTCTTGCTGATTTTGGCTATTCTAACTGGTGTGAGGTGGTATCTCAATGTGGTTTTAATTTGAATCTCCCTGATGGCTAGTGATGATGAACATTTTTTCATGTGTCTGATAGCCATTTGTATGTCTTCATTGGAGAAGTGTCTATTCATATCTTTTGCCCATTTTTTTTTGTGATTATCTGTTTTGCATGTGTTGAGTTTGAGAAGTTCTTTATAGATCCTGGATATCAACCTTTTGTCTGTACTGTCATTTGCAAATATCTTCTCCCATTCCGTGGGTTACCTCTTTCTTTTGTTGACTGTCTCCTTTGCTGTGCAGAAGCTTTTGATCTTGATGAAGTCCCAAAAGTTCATTTTTGCTTTTGTTTCCTTTGCCTTTGGTGACATATCTTGAAAGAAATTGCTGTGGCTGATATCAAATTTTAAATTTATATAGAATCCCAAGGAAAGCCATACAGCCAAAAAAAATCATAAAAAGGAAAACAAATGCAGAAGACTCACACTCTCTGATTGAAAACTTACTACAAGGCTACAAAAATTAATTCAAGAAATCATAAAGGATATGTTCATGAGACTGCATTTGACTAGGATTTACTGAACATGACACTAGAAGCACAAGCTAAAACAGCAACAAATTGACAAACTTGATTTCATCACATTTAAAACCTTTTGCCAGTCAAAGGACCCTATCATGTAAATAAAAAGACAATTCATAGAATGGGAGCAAATATTTATAAATGAAATATCTGATAAGAGGTTAATATCCAGTATATTTAAAGAACTCTTATCACTCAACAATTCAAAAAAACTCCAAGCAATCCAACTTTTAAAAAATGGACACAATTTGAATACACATCTTTCCCATAAGTAAATTACAAATGACCTAAAATCACACAAAAATGTGTTCAATATCACAAGCCATTTAGAACATGCAAACCAAAACCACCAATGAGATATTACTTAACATATATTAGGATCATTCTTATTTAACAAAACAAAGAAAATAAGAAATATTGAGGAAGATGTGGAATAATTAAAACCCTGGTGCATTGCTGTCAAGAATATAAAATGGTCAGGGCGCCTGGGTGGCTCAGTGGATTAAAGCCTCTGCCTTCTGCTCAGGTCATGATCCCAGGTTCCTGGGATCAAACCCCACATCTGGCTCTCTGGTCAGCGGGGAGCCTGCTTCCTTCTATCTCCCTCTGCCTGCCTCTCTGCCTACTTGTGATTTTTGTCTGCAAATAAATAAATAAAATCTTAAAAAAAAAAAAAGAGTGTAAAATGGTGCAGCCACATGTGGAAAATAATATGGCAGTTCCTCAAACTTTAAATATAGACTTGCTATTTGAAACATTGTTTTCACTTCGAGGTATATATGCCAAAGAATTGAAAGCAGGACTCAGATTACTGCACATCAATATTCATGTCAGCACTATTTACAATAACAGATATTAGAAACAGTGCAAAGTCCAGCAACAGAATGAATAAAGAATATGTATATTATATATACATATAATAGATATGCCTTAAAAAGAAAGAAAAACTCTGGTATGAGTTTATGACTTGATATGTTCATAACATCATAACTTGATGAACCTTGAAATCATAACTTGATGAACTCAGAACTTGATGAACCTTGAAAAAACTATTCTAACTGAAATAAGCCAGACACAAAGGAATAAATGTTGCATGATTACATTTATATGAGGTACCTAAAATACACAAATACATAAAGACAGTAAACATGGTAGAGTCTGGAATTTGGGTTAGGAAAATGGGAAGATGTTTAATGGATAAAAAGTTTCTGTTGGGTATGATGAAAACCCTCTGGGAAATAGTGGATAATTGTTGCATAATTTTGTAAAGAGGGTTAATACCAGTTAATTGTACATTTAAAGTAGTTAAAATGGTAAATTTTACATTATGTATGTTTTGCTATGATAAAAGGTGCAAAATAAAATGCTTTACATTTTAATTCTTTTAATTGCTATCTTTTCCAAGTGATAGAAATTATTACTATCTTCATTTTCTAGATGGAGAAAGTGTTTTCCAGAGTCTTCAGATAATTGTTCAAGGTTGTATAGCTCGTGAACAGAATACCCAGGTTCCAAACCTTGGCTGTTTAGCTTCAAAGCCTGTACTCTTCATCATAAAATTATATAGCAAAACCCCCTTTTTCATCTGATTTTTTGGTTATCATATTTTTAATAACATAGTATACATAGATCCTTTATCTGAAAAAGTCACTTTTTTATGTATAATTGGAAAGTAATCATTTTCCCAATACTTTGAATAACACATTTGCTGTAAATTCAATTTGAAAAAAATTATATTTGTATTATTTTTCAAATGATTTCATTTTTTCCAGTATCCAGGTTATAATTTGCATTTTGAATTTAATTCTAGAAATTATTTTATACTTAATATGTAATTCTCCTAAATCGTGCTTTTGTTTATTTCATTTATCTTTTTTTTTTTCAACCCTGGATTTTTAAAGCTGTTTATTTAATTAACTAATTCCTGAGTGTGTAACATGTGCTAAAAAGTTGTAATATATATAGAATGACACATTTACATTGTCCTCCTTTATCTATGAGAAAACAGATATACGAAGAGCTGCTTAAAAATAATGGTGGAAGAGATAAAGTATGAATAAAAGGATGCCTTAAAATAACATTTTATACAAAGAAAACTATAATATATTTAAATATATAAATCGTGGTTGGCAGAGGATGGAAGTGATAAAACTGGAGAGTTAGGGAAGACCATAGGTCATGGAAGGTCTTATACAATATATTAAATAGATTTTGGGGAATTCTTTCCTTTCTGACAAAAATAGTAATAATAGTTAATGTTTGTTATCCCTTGGGTGTTCTAAAATGTGGAAATAATATTTCTTCTAAGTACCTTCATATAATAACCCATTAAATATATCAATTGGGTTGAGAAAATATAACAGAGAGGTTATTTAATTTGACTTGTTTCACAAGGTTTATAAATGGTAGAGCCAAGATTCAAATACAGAAGTTCAAGCTCCAAAGCCCACATTTTTAACCCAAGCATTACTGCTTGTCATAATCACATTCTTATTAACTTTATTCCATTACTCTGGTGGACATGATAAAAGATTAATTTGATAGAATCAAGTCTGAAAGGTACAAGTTCAAGTCAGAACTTAGGGCACTAAAGGAAAGAAAAATGAGAGGTGTTAGCAACATATGTAGTTACAGGAATAAGGAGCTCATGTTTTGGAAGTAGAAAAAGAAAAAAAAAACTGTCTATAGATTAAATGTGGAAAATAAAGAAGGGGGAAGAGTTAAGAAGACCTAATGTAAATGACTGAGTGGACAAGGGACACCTATTGATGTTAAGAATATGAAAGGTTCATATATGGACTGCCACCTTGGGTCTGAGCCACCAAAGATTTTTTATTAATAGTCCATCAATGTCCACATGAAGAAAAATGAAAATAAATCGAATTTCAAATTCACAGTTTATCTCTAGCAATTATTTTTTACTTATAGTAATATTTTACAGGATAATAATATTACCTTTCATCTTCTGTTATTTTATACTTTTAATCTTAACCTCTTAATCTTAGTTTTATCCTTTTTCATATGTTAGGTAAACATCATATTTTTTTAGTAATAAATGGAACAAGCAAAAAGAGAGACTTTTATAGTATGCTTCCTATACAGTAAAATGCACATGTATGCCTTTATCATCTTAATAAATATATTTAATACCATAATTCATACCCATTTCAAGATATAGAATATTTCCACAATCTAAGAATATTCCCTGTTGCCCTTCACAGTCCATTAGCCTCTCCTCAAGTAATTACTATTCCAATTAATATCACCATAAGTGAAGTTTTATCTGTTCTAGAACTTCATGCAATTAAAACAGTATGTACATATTTTGGAATTTAGCTTCATTCCCTAAAGATAATGTTTTCCAGGTACTTATGCATTGCTGTATGTATGTGAAAATATATTAAGGAAACCTAACTCAACATTGAATTGAAAGTCTGTAAAGAAAGGGCTCTGGTGAATGTACAATTCATGGTAAGTTTCCATAGAGCAGCAGGAAGAAGGATTTCCTTTTGGCCCCACAATGGCAAGCTGCAGGCATCTGGAAGGCACGTAGAAAAAACAAGCAGCACTCACTGAAGCCAATCGGAATTCACCACCGCGTCTATTACCTGCTGCCAATGAGAAACCACCACCACTCTGAATTCTCATTTCCTCTAATAAACTTTTGTTCAAGACAACCCTTTCCAACTTCTTTCTTTACTCTATAAAAAGGCTCTTCTCTTTGTTCTCTGGACTTGCCTATGTTTTGGTATGGTTTTGTTGACCAGAATTGTAAGTCCTTTGTTATTTCTGAATAAATTCAATTTTTCTGGCTGAATCACTTACCCTTTTATTTAAAAGGTTGACATTTCATGGTGTCATAAGTGGGATCTAACTGTGACAACACCCTGAGGAGCTAACAACCACTGGAACTGTGTGCAGAGCCCACTTGAGCCCCTTGTGCTCTCCAAAATAATGGAAGGTACCCACAGACTTGTTGAGGAATTTATTATAGTCATTCAAACTTATCAACCTGGCTTCTCTGATTTATATCAGTTAGTCCACTTGCTTGTTGGTAAAGGCTAGACTCAATAGTGAATGAAACTGCTGATTGATTGGAATGAGCTTGAGAAGTCTTCAGAATTATAACCAGTGGACAAAGAAATACCCATTACATTATTATATGTTCAGAGTTGGGTAATCGCCAAGAAATCCCAAGACCATATTTAGCAATTCCTAGGGCTTTTGCAAATCCAGTGGATTGGAAAAAATGCAGGCCTGTCCCCAGAAACAAAAATGAGTCCAAGTATGATTATTATAGTTTGTTCAAAATTGTCTTTGGAGAATATTCTCAGGGTTTCTGGATTTTGAATCCACTTAGGTACCTTTTTTTTTTTTTCCCCCCAGTGTTCCAAGATTCATTGTCTTAGGTAGCTTTTAAATCTATGTTCATTAACAAGCTGAATGGGGATCTTTCCCCTCAAGTTAAAAGTCGCAGGATGAAGAGGGAAACATTATGTCCCCTACAGATCAGATTTAGTTAATTTATCAAACAATCCTACCCTTCCTTGTTACTCAAATGTGGCCTAAGTGGTTTCCAATCTGTGTACTTCCATCCAACATGGAATGTGGCATCCAGGAAAGGTCCTTCCCAGGACCAAGAAACAAAAACAATCGTACCCCCCCCACTAAGATTTTTAATTTTCAACTCTAATGAATGGAGGTTCTAAAACACAGCTAAATTTCTCCTGCTCTCTGTCATTTTTCAAAATGCCAGGACATTGGAAGAAAGGCTGTTACAAATCGAAGCACTCCAAGTGCCTTCAGCCTTCTAACTAATTTTTCCATTGTCCTTTTAATCCATAAAGATGGGATTGTGAGGACTACTGAGACTTTCCCCAATCCTTCTGCTTAATCAATCTGGAGAATCCACTTTCCACATAAGGAAAAAATCTTTCTCTGTAATTATTGACACTGGTGCTACACTCTTGGTGCTGATTCCTACTCTCATTAAACAGACTCTGCCTCAGAGTAATAAAACAGTTCAAATAATAGAGTTTTCTAATATAGCTTAACATGTCCCTATCCCTGAAACCATTTTTTTGTTTGTTTGTTTAGGCTGTCTTAGAGATACACACCCTTTCTCTTTACTTTCCCCACCCCTATTCATTTATTGAGCTAAGATTTCTTGGGAAAATGTTATGATGAAATTTCTTTTAAAAAGGGGAAATAATTCTAAAATTTGAAAACATTGAACAAAATACCCAATTAGGTGAATCAAATGACTCTTCAACATCTGTTATTTGTTCCATCTTTGATAACACCAGAGATAACCCCAAGGACACTAATCATTTGTCTCTATTAAATCATTTACCATCCTCCTTATGGATGAAATCCTCAACTGATATTGACAAAATCCACAATGTATCTCTTATTAAGATCCAAATAGATTCTTCAAAACATCTTCCCAGAATTAATCAATATTGTATAAACAACGAAGCCTTTTTAAGGAATTAAGTCAATAATAGAAGACCATAAGGTCCAGAGCCTCATTGTCCTCTGCACTGTCCCTGCAGCACTTCTATAATATCTGTAAAGAAGCCAAATGGCCATGGATGGAGACTTTTCCAGGACCTCTGGGCAATAAACAATATTATCATCTCTTGCTACTCTGTTGTCCCCAATCTCTACACTTTATTGGCCTTCATCCCAATTGAAAGAATATTTTTTTCCATGATTTATTTATGTAATGCTTGCTTTAATATCCAAGTAGATAAAACTAGTCAATATATATACTTTTTAATTTACTTGGGAAGGATATCAATACACCTGGATAGTAACACCCCAGAGTTTCACTGAAGGCCCTTTTTACCTCTCACAAACTTTAAAGACTAATGTAAATGATATCAAGTTCCCTAGAGGTTACACTTTAACATAATATGTGAATGATTTACTTCTCTGCCCCCCTTCCAAGCCTCCTCATAGGAAGATAACACCTATTTGCTAAACTACATCTAGATCTATACAGGCTTTATAGCATTTTGAAATCCCCAGAGCCCAAAACCCAATGTCCACCTTGATGCTCTTTCAGGTTGGTAGGCTATTGTTGCAACTGGATCCCAAACTTTTCACTTATGACCCACCCTTTATACTCACTATTAAAAACTATCAAATCTGACTCTGACCCATGTCTGGGGAGATTCAGATGACATGACCTTTCTGATCTTAAAGAAAAGTCTAATAAACCCCCCTGCCTTTCTGGACATCCCAAATATACTCTCCCTTTCTTCCTTTTTGTATACGAAAGAGAAGGGAGTGCCCCTAGGATACTGACCCATGAGATATTAGAGCCAGAAACTGGATTTCATAGCCTGAGGATTAATCCCCCCCCCACACCTCCATGCCTCAGCATGATGCCTGCTACAACCATTTTTGTTAAAGGTCACAAAGGAAATAGTCATAGGGTCCACTTTATTTTGTGGCACATGCTGGGGAAGTTTTTAACTCTCATTATAGTCCATATATTTCAGTAGGCCATCTCATTTCCTATATCACTAACCCTTATATCACTCTTCCTTATGGTAATAACCTCAACCCTGCAATCTTCTCTCCTCCTTTCCTGATGAAACCCTCCATGACTACTTAATACTGACAGATTGCCTTCTGACCTCCTGTAATGACTTACAGAAAACTCCTTTGGAAAATGCTGACTTTCATGCTTCACTGATGGTTCTTATTTGAAAGACAAAAGTGTAAATACTGTGTTGGATCTGCTGAATCCTTGGAAATCATTGAGGTGGCACTTTTGCCTTTGACACCACAAGCCAAATTATATACACACACAGGTCTGCATTCTAGCCAAGGGCAAAACAACATTATACTGACAGGGAATATGCCTTTGGAGTGACTCACAATTTTGGAATGTTATGAAAACAATGTGGCTCCTTTCTTCCAAAGAAAATACAATTATAAATGGCCTTTCACTTGGGAATTATTGATGTCATATTCTTACCTACTGCTTTGCCTATTATTAAGATCCCTGAGGAATTCTAAGCCTGGCTCTCCGGAAGGCAAAGAAATCATATTGCTGACAATTCTGCAGGAAATGCTGCCTTCAAAAGGTCCAAAGTCAAACCTCTGTCATTGCCTAAAGGAATTCACCTCTATATGATTATTTGGAAAAAATAACTAGGTACCCAACAATCAGTGCCAAAACAAGAAAAACAATGTTAACAATCAAAAAGCTGTTGGTATGATAGAAAGAAAAACCTACGGGGCGCCTGGGTGGCTCAGTGGGTTAAGCCTCTGCCTTTGGCTCGGGTCATGATCTCTGGGTCTTGGGATTGAGCCCCGCATCAGGCTCTCTGCTCAGCGGGGGGCCTGCTTCCTCCTCTCATTCACTCCGCCTGCCTCTCTGCCTACTTGTGATCTCTCTCTGTCAAATAAACAAATAAAATCTTAAAAAAAAAAAAAAAGAAAGAAAGAAAAACCTCTGATCTGGGCCACAGAAAAATGCAGTCCAGTAGAAATTTAAAAATTCTCACTACTGACTGCTGTACATGTGTTAAATCATTGGTCTATGATTAAAATGATGATGATTGTAATAGACAGTAGTGACACATGCTGCTGAACTTCTTAACGCTCATTTTACTCCATATTTTTAGGTAAGCCGTCTCATTTCCTATGAAATTCTGGTGAATCAGTGCTGTAGATTACAAAAAGTGCCTACTTTTCTTGCTCCATCTGCCCAAAATACAATTGAAGGAAACTTATCTACACTGCTCCTGGGCACACTGAATTGCTTAATGGACCATTTGAGGTTTGGCAAATGGACTTTATTTAACTACTCTATCTCATGGTTACAAATATGTCTTTGTAATAATGTATATATTAACCCACTAGTTTGAAGCCTTTCATGTAGACAAGCTGCTACCTCTTCACTAGCCAAAACCCAATTGGAAAAAAAAAAAATTATCCCTCCCTGGTGAACCACTCTTGAGCTCCATAGCAACTAGGGACTCCATTCTACTGGCCATACCTTATGGTGGTTATGTGCTATTTGGTCACTTCTGTAGGATTTTTGCTGTACTTAATATCCTTAGTCTTCACAGCTAGTTCAGAACAAACCAACAGCATCATCAAAATTCAGTTGGTAAAATTTGTGAAAAGCCTCCAAATATCTTGGCCAAAAGTGCTATAAGTTCTTATTTTTAGATCTATCCACTTTGGAACTCTTAAATCCTCATACCTTAGGATAATTACAGGGCACCCCATACATTCAGCTTCCACCTCTTAGACCCACATCTAATAAAAGGAGATATACCTCGATGTTTCAGACACCTAATTGCATCAATTGAAAACGATTATGCTCTAGTGGAACAATCTTTTTTATAAAAAAATATATTTTAATTAATTAATTTGAGAGAGAGGGAGAGTGAGCACAAGCGGGGGAAGGGGTAGAAGGAGAGGGAGAAGCAGACCCCCTACTGAGCAGGAAGTCCCACAAAAAGCTAGATCCCAGAACCCCAAGATCATGACCTGAGCTGAAGGCAGACGCTTAGCCAACTGATCCACCTTGACACACATAGTAGAACAATCTCCCCACAGCATGCTCCCAGAAGACCTCAATTGCCATGGAGATTTAATCCCTGCTACATGGGGATCTCATTTGTTGGAAAAGACATCTCTGAAAAGACTCTCTCCAACCATGCTGGAAAGGCCTTTATCAACTGTTACTGTTCAATCTTTGTGCCACCAAAAATGGTCCCCAGAATAATAGGGAGTATAATTCCCAGAAGAAATAAGGTAACATATTCATATAAAAATTTTTTTCAAGAGAAAATTTGCACTTAATAGTTTCAATTTTTATGGAGATTATACAGGGAAGAGGGGCTTAGGGGAGGAAAGTTCCTAGAAACCTAAGAAATACTGTTAATATTAAATAAATAATAAAATAATTTTATATAATAATGTGTTATTTATTATATAACAATAATATAAATTTTTATATAATAAATTATAGTCTATGAAGGAAAGGATAATAAAAATTAGAGGATTTCAGACATTCAAGGAAATGAAAGACATCCCACCCCCCAAATGCAAAATATTCTTCTACTCTACTCTTCAAACTTGTGAGACTGATTATTGTTTATATGTCCATTAGTCATTTATCATACTGTATAGCAATTATCTTTTTACTATTCTGCTTTCTATTAGACTATGAGCTGCTTGCCTACTAAAGGCAGGAAATACATCTATCTGTATTGTTTACAGTTCTATCCTGAATACCTCCCTCAATATCTGGTAGAGTGTAATGTCAAATGCAATGTATATTATTGTATAATACTTAATCAATAGGCACAGTTATTTATAATATATAAATATATGTAATTGGTCCATTATTATTTAGCATATAGCATAGTACATGGAATACAGTAGGTACGTAATAATTTTTATTTAATTTTGGTCAGCAAGAAAAGAAAAGAAGTATGTATAGACTAGCATATTTATGTAACTTTTCTGGGAAGAGATGGCTTTTCATTTTAAGTAATGAAAATCGAAAACATTTATTGCAAACAGTGAGCCAAACATCTGATAAATCACATTTACTCTCTGTGGAGCTATAGGTGTTGGACGATGCACATCCCAGGGAAGATTGAGCTATTTCAACTATGCGAACCATGCACATGAGTGTGGAATAGGAAGACTTTTTATTCCTTCTCATGCCCAGAGCTCTTGGGTCCAATCATAATGAAGGCATTGTAGGACTTAACCAGTTTGAAGGTTGTGTAAGGAGAACTCTGAAATAAAAGGCTGTGTATGTAATATTCTTCTTCAACTTTAGTGTTATTATAAGACTTTTCAGCCCTCTGTTCCTATTTTAACCTACAGCCTGTATCTATTTGAGTCATCAAGTCAATTGAGTGGGAGTTATGTAGTGGAAAGGTTTCAAATGAGAGTTTCACTCATATTTAAAAAGTCGAATTGCTGTGGCTTCCTCTGCTTAGCCTTGGGAAAAGCAAAAAAATATCGTATATCAATATCTAAGTGTTGCAAAAAGCACACCATGCACTTTCTCCTTTAACTGGTTCATAAAACTGAGTTTCTATCTCCAGCACGGAAGTTAAATATGAACCCATTCTGTAAGGGCAGGAGGACCTATTTTCTTTTTAGTGTTCCATATGGCTAAATTTCACATACAAATTCTCATGTGACTAGGCAATTTCTTATGGCACAACCAAATACAAGGAAAACTTCAAGAAAAAAATTAGAAAATACATGCTAGGCTAGATCAAGCGGTCAACTTGGTCACACTCTTTTAAATAGTATTGAGTATCTAATATGTGCTAAAAATTTTGAGGTGTATGTGGGTGATAGGTTTAGGGGGACACTAGTAGTGATGAGCACTGTGATGAATCACTAAATCCTACACCTGAAACTAATAGTACACTGTATGTTAACCAATTACAATTAAAAAAAAAAACTTGAAAAAAGAAAAAAAATAAAGAAAGAAAAATTTAAAAAAATACAACAACAACAAGAAAAGAATTTTAAGGTATATGAAGCAAACAAGAGTCCAGACCTCAGATAGTTCACCAAATAATTAAGCAGGTAACACCAATATGTGAAAAGTGTATAAAGAGTAATATAAAAATATACCATAAATAACTCTAACTTCAATCATCCCATCAAAGTAAACTATATGGTTCAACTTTAGTTATAGCTTTGGTAAATTTATATCTAAACAACCATAGGTCCCTCTTATTCATACAACTGCTATTAAAAGTCACTACCTGTTCTGTATCAGGAAACTTCACTAGAAGGTACTTGGAACACTGCATCAAAAACTAAGGGTGTATTTTATGGTGACTAATATAACACAATAAAAAAATCAATAAATATTTTTAACATTTAAAAAAAAAGTTAGCAGGGACAAATGCATTCTTTGTTTAGAACATTCCACCATTTAAAAATGTAACATTCTATGCATGGCTTAAATCTCTAAGCTCATGGCTTAATCAGGGTCATGCAATTACTATATAACAATATAGGTTAGAACCAGAATTATTCGTAATTCATAAAAACAATGAGCTTTAAGAGGTTGGTACCATAACTGGGCTTTGGCAAGAATATAGTGTGGCTTGTGTTAAAATACAAACTAAGGCATATTAAAAATTTTAAGAGTTTATTTAAGCAGAAATTGATTTGAATTGGGCAGCATCAAATCAAAAATGGTTAGAAACATTCCATACATAGGTGCTTGGGGAGAAATTTTAGAGAGAGCAGGCCGAGGAAAAACAAGGAAATTACTGATTGACTACAGCTTAAACTACACTTAGCAGTGACTGGTTGTCCTCAGGTTTTGATTTTGTAACCATAAGGTATTTACAAGTTTAGATTTTGGTTTGCTTACATAGGCTGTCAAGGTCCTGGAGCCACCGTGGTCCAATGGTCTCCTTGTTTAATTAACTTAACATGTATTTTAAATCTTACCATATTAAGGATTGCTTATATTTCTAAAAGACTACTGATGCTCCTTCGTGTCATCGGGGTATTGTTAATCAATCAATCAATATAACCAAAATTCTCTACACCAGAGCCATTTGGCCTCGCAACAAATGATTCACCCTGAGTTATAAGAGAATTTTCCTTTACCTTATGTTGACTGTTGAGGGATTTGTATGAAAGATTTTATTCCAGTTCTTTCAAAAATCACAAAAATACTAATTTCTTTACTCAAAGTCCCCTACTGAAAGACCACAAAGAGGGAAAAACATAACTCTTGAAGGGTAGGAGAATGTGCCATTCCAAAATGTGCCTCTTTGGTGTAGGGATTATTTTGAGCTGATGAAAACAGTGAAAAACACCCTTTTGGAAGGAACATTTACATTTATAAGGGAAACCTCCACTTATAAAGGTACCTCCCTCTCTAAACCAGGAAGAAAAGAATGACTCTAAATCACAAGAAAGTATTATCCAGGGAGGAGACATTGACTTCAACCTGTTTAACAGCTTTATCCTTGTTTACCTGTGCTTTTCTTAGTTACCTCCTATCTCTTTCTTCCCCATTCCCCCAACATCTTTTCTCTTTTAACTGAAGCTGATATTTAAGGTGGTAGCTTGGGCCATTTCAGAGTTTTTCAATTATCCTGGTTTTCTCCCAGGTCTGCATAGATTATACATGATACACTTCTGTTTGTTTTACTCTTGATAATCTCTTTTAGCACAGTGGGCCTCACACAAGAATTTGGAAGTGTAGAGGGAAAATTCTTGTTCATCCCCGACACTGTCATATTTAAATGCCATGAAAACATCTGAATTCCTAAGAAGGTATTTTGTTTTCTTGTTCGTTTGTTTGTTTTTAACTTACAAATCATGTAATCACTCCTTACATTTTTGCATTGACCTCCTAGATATCAGAGTTAAATTTATGACTCCGTTTGGAAGGTGGTAAGTTTCTTTACAACCTGTGTATCGTTGTGTGAGGTTAGGTTCTAGTATCAAATTCAAAAAGATTTAATCTTTTTGAATTTTGATCTTTAAGATTTAATATCCCATTTCATTATTATTTCCCTGATCTTTTCTTCTAGCTGATGTTTTTCTGTTTCATATAAGCTTACCCAAAAATTCACAAATAAGTTATTGGAAGGTCAATCATTTGGAATTATAATGATTATTTGATATGGCAGGGTAAATATACTATAATCTGAACTTGTCACAGAGATTTGCTTTTCCTATTATTGACAAAGAAAAAATGGTCCCAACTGGACTCAGTTGTCCCCAACACAGCAAATCAGGACTAACTGCAGTTTCAACCTCCCCCAGAAATGTGACCTTTAAACAGTCAGTCTGCACTTTCCTGATTCACACAAGTGAGGTCATTAGCATGATATGACCCCTGTCATTCCCTTCTCCCCACAAGAAGATGACCAACCCTGACACAACCCTTCCGTTTCTTTTGCTCATAACTTCCCTGCCCCGCCCTCCTCCTGCCTATAAAAACCTTCCATTTTGTACAGCTCCTTAAAACACCTGTCTAGTTCCTGGATGGGATGCTGCCTAACTTATTTGATCTTCAAATTTACTGTTGATTTTTTGTTCTTTAACACTTTTATGGAGGCATAATTTAGAGAGTTTAACAAACTAGATTTTTGAAAGAGATGGTTTCTTGAAGTAAAAGGACAATACTGATTAGTTACTATTATTCTGAAGATTAATATGATTTTAGAACCTGATTCAATGACCCAATTATACTTTTCTTCTTTTTTTTTTATCCCTCTGTGATATTTTCATGCTTACTGAATTGGATATCTATAAAAGTGTGTTTGACAAAATAAAAGATATATATATAATAAATTGAGCACAATCAGTTCTACTTCATTCCTGTTTTGAGATAAATGTGATATAACACCATTCTTCTGAAAAGTGACAGGAAAGACAGAAGCTTATTAAAAATATATTATCTTTACATTTTTACATGCATTAAATACGTCAACCCTTTTCCAATTCTCTTACTTTTTCAGCCTGAAACAGAAGGGGATCCAACAGGAGAATATCTCTTGTGCCAGAGTTTGGCTGAATTATTGCATTTCCCAATCCAAAAAGCAGATTTCATTATTTTATTCAAAGATAAATCTTGTTAAGTGTGTTTGTTTATTTTTTTCTTAAAAGGGAGAGCATTCTCTTTTCTAATATAACCTGGCAATCATCAAAACATAATATAACTTAAGAAAATATTTCCTTTTAGCTCTTAAACTAAGTTTGTTCAGAAGCATAATCCAGACTTCATAATGACAAAGTGAGTGTGAGAACACAAATCTAAATTCCAGAGCCAAATGGGATTTGTGTTGCATGTGCAGGAAAAGGGAAAGGCGTCTAATTGGCTCTGGATTCTACTTGGGCTGATTTTAATGGGAATGTCCTCCACCGATTGTTCAAAATTTCCTTTCATACAGACATAGTGAGGGCTGTTGTAATATGCACTGTAATATCATGGAAAGGTCCTTTTCAAAAGATTAAGGGTGTGCATTATACATATGAATCTCTCAATAAAATCATATCCTTCTAAAAAAAAAATTGTCCTTTCAGGGGAATCATGTTCCTAGCTACATTACCCATTGGAATCATTGCACTGAGTCTAAATCAAGCCCTAATTTTCCTAATCATATTGTCCTGCAGATATTATTTATGTATAACCGTTAAGAGCTTTGCTCTACTCTCCCATAGTGTGTTTGAATATTAACAAGAACAAATGCTGAAATACAAGCAGAGTGACTTTCAAGAATGCTCTATGGGTTGTGGAAAATTTTAAAGGGGTGACAGATCTTAAAATCTTAGCACATGAAGAACTGCCTAGGACTGATTTTATCAGTTTGACCACAAATCCAAGAATATAGAGAGTTATCTGCTGCCAATGAAGGTGTAATCATTTACCCCTCTTTAAATTTGTAATTTCCAATAATCCATACCCCTCTTTAAATTTGTATTTTCTAGGATTTCAATAATTATTTCTAAAAATGAACTACGACCTCTCTGCATTAAAGTGAGCATTCTGTAACAATCTAGATGTCTAATTGGATAAATTAAGTATTTTACATAACAAATTCCAGGTATTCATTCAAAGAGATACTGTGCAAAAATGTTTAGTGACATGGGAAGTATGTGCAAGATATATTAGTGAGTAAAATAGAGTACAAATAATACACAAAATCATTCTCCAAATTTATTACAGTGGCAATATGCAAGGTTCATGTTAGTGGAAACACTAAAAAAACTTCATTTTCTCTTTCTCTACTAAAAAATATGTATATTTTCTCCTTTAAACAGTATTTCTCAGTTGAAAAAATCGACTTTTCTGAAACTTCACTTAATTTTGAAACATATTCTAATTCAGAGATAATATTTTTTGATGAATCCCTTATTCCTTTTCCAACTACAATTTGGGATGCATGGGTCTCATCTGAATACCCCAAGTTCATGGAAGTGATGTTGACCAATAAAAGAAAAATATATTACCAGTGGTAGAGTCAAACTCTACCAACATCACTTGAGACTGTGAGGTACTGTCAACATTTTCAAAAGATTCCTACAATTTTCATACTTTTCAGTTAACTACTTATCTTCTCAAGTTAATATACAGTAATATTGATTGTTCTGGAATATGGGCATTATCATAAAAACCCTACGTTTTGTTATCAGTTCCACAGCTGATTCCCTCTTTCCCCCTCCCATCTCCACCAATCACATTTCTAATATCTCAATGGTTAACTTCCAATTCAAGTTTTCCACAGTGTAAATTGACTAAATCTAAATTGCTTTCATTCTTGTGAAATTCTACAGGATTTCTTGCTTGCATATTTATGTACTAATTGATGTCTTTTGAAATGTGTTTTCTTGGTTTAGTTTACTCTCACATCACACCTATATCTTTCTAAACTCTGAGCTGCATTTTATTTGCCAAAAATATATTACTACACCATCCACCATTTATATTATCAATATGCTTCAGGGAATATATCACGTGTTTTAAAATATTACTTTATATAGTGACCATGAAATTACTAAGATGATGGTAGTATTATTTGCTTTTGAAATTTTGGTAAACAGAAGCTTAGTGAGATTAAATATAGAGTTTCAATGTTAGTGTATTGTGGTGGAGAAAATATGTGAAGAAAAATTACAACATTAAAAAATCAAGAGACCTTAGAAGCTAAGGAATCCCTCACAAATATCAAAGGGCTTTCTTGCCTACTTAGGAGTTAGTTGCTTAGGAGTTCACTCTGCCCTTTTGTATAAACATGTAGTATTAAGAAATCACTGTGCTCTGGTAATTTCATGACATAAGCGAAATTCTGCAGTTTGAGAGCTAAAAGAATGGTGTGTCATCTTCTAACTCAATGCTTGTAAATTCCTTCACAATAATCCATACCTCAGATTTATAATGAATAAATATATGTATAAATGTATAAATCCCTACTTTACATATATATTGGATAAATATATGTAGATATATAAATTTATAGTGTATAATGTAGATATATAAATTTATAATGTATAATAGTGGGGAGGGTGTTGATGCTCCCATAGCAAGGCAGTTCATTGAATCAGCAAGCATTTGGCAGGTAATTACCAAAAGCCAAGCAGCACAGCAGAGTTTTAGGACTCAGTGTTAGACCCAGACCTTCAAGGAACATATGGCTTGGTGAAAAGGCAAAAAGTAAACAATTATGATACAACTTATCATTACCATGTAACATTTTGAACAGGGGGAAGGGGTGTCCCAGGGGTGGTCAAGGGTAGAGTATTCCAAGCAGAAAAAATAAAGTACAAAAAGTCACGAGTTTAAAGAGTTCCAGAGACATTCTCTGGGAAATTATGACTTGTTGGAATGGGAAAGGAATGGCCCAAATATAACTATTTTAAGAAATCTACCGAGTGATTTTTTCATGTTCTAGTAGTTTGGGACCCAGCCACTCAAGAAGCTCTAAAATTCTTAGCTCTGTATGTCAATCTGCTCCTAATATTTTATTTCCTGTTTTTTAAATATTTCCTTCTCTTATTTTTCTATTTTTCTATATCTAACTATGTTACATGTTCTGAGAAAAGGATCTCATTACCTCCGCCAACAACTATAGCTATAAAATTTTTCATTAAGGAAGCACCAAATATGACTCAGTGCTCAGGGTTTTCCTGCATAGCAAAAGATTAAGTTAATTATATATATATATATATATATATATATATATATATACACACACACACACACACACACACATATATATATGTATATATACATATATATGAAAATTGACTTGTCACTGTTGTAATGAAATCAACTACTGCTAAGCTGAGGGGATACAGTTACAGGTTAGAAACAAAGGTTTAAAAAAAAGGAGCAGACATTTGAATTACCATTACCCTTGGGCAATAAAAGATATCATAGTTAGGCTTCCAGGTATTGAGTTTTGTATATTCTTTTAATGAGATACCTGCAATTCTGTAGTTACCACAGAACCAAGCATTAGAACAGTAAATAACTAATTCTGCCAAAAGAAGAACAAAGTTAATGTTAATAATAGCCATCTTACCATTTAAAGATTTTATTTATTTATTTATTTGAGAGAGAGAGAGAAAGAGAGAGAGAGAGAACATGAGAGGAGAGAGGTCAGCGGGAGAAGCAGACTCCCCGCTGAGCAGGGAGTCTGATGTGGGACTCAATCCCAGGACTCCAGGATCATGACTTGAGCCGAAAGCAGTCACCTAACCAACTGAGCCACCCAGGCGTCCCCCATCTTACCATTTAATATTAATTATAGCTAGCATGAGTTGGAGTTTACTATATGTAAAACAATATACTGTGTAGTTACCTTCATCATTTCATTCAATTCTCACCATAATCTAGTAAATTGTTATTGTTATTTTTCCTATCCTATAGATTACAAAATTAAAGATTTGGGAGGTTTAAAAAGAAAATAGCACAGATACTGAAGTTCAGTAAATAGTTTCAGTGATCAAGAATATTTTAATTCATATCCATAATATTTATTCTGCTTGACCAGATATGATTTATATATTAGATTATGTTAAAATAAATGTTCTTAACAAGAAAAAAGAAAGAGTACAATGTTTTTCTTTTGAATTTACTTGTATACTGGATTTATCCTCTATGTGTATCATGCAGTGATGGCAACAACATTAATATATTTTCCAAACTAAAAATAGGTCCTTCAATTGGAAAAGTGGACTTGCTTCAGTAGAGCTGAAAGTCATGAATTCTAGAGTGGATGCTATAAATTAGAAGTTTAGTACACTACAGTTTGTCAATGTTGGAGACCTGCACGATGAGGGACAAGAATCAATGACTCAGCCACTTGTATTGAAATTAGTTGATTAATGGCAGACTACATTAACTGATTTTTTTTTTCTTTTTACTCCTTGCGTGATCTTGTTAATTAGGAAAATTCCCCCTGCTCATTGAAATTTCAAATAAATTTCACTTGCCTGCTGAATGTGGTGACCAAGCAAAGAAATAATTTTATCTTTTGAGAAACTTGCACATTTTAGAATTGACTCTTCTTAATGAGGTTGCAACAAGTATGGTGTGAGCAAGCCATCTGCTTTCTCTACATTTCCAGTCACTGACATAAGAAAACACTTGATTAAATGAGAAGGAAACTTACTTTATTTTTTTTGCTATAAAATTTATACATTTTACTTCCTTTGTCTATAATTGTTTGTGTGTGTGTGTGTGTGTGTGTGTGTGTGTGTGTATCCATTCAGGCCAACAAGTTCCCCATATTTACATAATGCAAAAGCATAAGAACAGATTTAGACATCTACATATTTATTCTAGAATGAATTGATACTCTACCTTCCAAAACTTACATTTATAATGTAGAGTTATATAATGCAACATAAAATCCTGGTTTGTTTAATATGTATAGAGAGACATCCATTTGAATATTAATATATAGAGATCAGCATTCACTTGAAGTATACCTTTATTATTGAATAATAAAATAAACTCACATTACAAATTTGTAGAATCATACAATTAAAATTCCCTATGACTTCTATGAAGATTATGCTTTTGAAATATAAATCATTACTATTTTCCTATTTTATCCAGAAACTGGGAACTCAGCTGATTTTTGGTTGAAATAAATTATTTGGTGTTATTAAGTAAAGCATTTATTCTGAAGTATTTACTGAAACCAAATGCCAGACTCAGTGCTCGAGTTTAACAAAATTGGTAGGTTTTAGCCTCATAGAATTAAGAATTAAGCAGGTGAAACAGAAACTAAATTAATAATCACAATGCAATTTAATAGTAAAAAGGAAAGTACAATGTGCTGTTGAAACTTGCTTAGTGATGTATGTGATTACATGTGATGTATATCCCAGGATCTGTTTCCAACAAGAAGGACCACAAGTGCCCTCTTCCCAGGTGGGGAATGACACCTTCTTGATTGCCCTTCCCCAGATGACCTGACCAGCAGATTACCTGACCTGGGAGATAAATTCCCAGGGCTATCCCAGCTGTCTGGAGAGTGGGGCACAAAGTCCCTGAAGTTCCAGGATGCTTTCTACCAGGCTACTCTACACTCTTCCTTGACATGCACGACCAACGAAAAAACTGTTGTTCAGACCCTGCTCAAGATGGAACACCTAGCAAGTGATAAAGCTGTGATGGACCCGAACGTATTCTGACTTTGGAAATGAGACTGGACACTACCATATTCCAACACAGTCATTTATTACCCTCTTTGCACAGAGAAGTCTTTCCCCACTTAACCCATCTCAGTCAACCTCCTGCTCCCTATCACATCACTCTGTACATTTCTTCCATGGTTAGAAATTAACTTGTTTTGTTTGGTTAAAAAACAAAACCCAGATTTTAGGTATTCAGAAAAAAAACTTTTGGCACAAGTAATGATTGAGCTGAGACTGAATGGTTGGTTAAGATTAAGTTTCGTAAAGAGATGGGTGAGTGTTTCAGGCAAAAATAACAGCATGTAAAACATTCTGTAAATGGGGAAGGAGCAGGGCAAGTGCAAGTGAAAGAGAAAATCTTAATATGGCCAGACCTTTGAGTACAAATGGAGGAATAACAAAACTGATACTAGAGAGAGATAAGGGTACAAATCAGGTGGGACATATAAAATCATATTTTAACTTCATCTTTATGCTATGAATATGGGAGCTAATAAAATTATTTATCCAGGAGAATTAAATAAGTTGATTCATATTTTAATCTAGGTAAAAGCAGAAACCAGGATACATGATAATATAGTCTCTAATTCCAAGTTTTTAACATGGATTTCAAATTTCAAACTTGGTTAATCACTTCTGGGCCTTTTGGCTAAGATCAAGTGAAATTTCAAACTTGGTTAAAAAATTGAAACTCCAGTTCACTTCTATTCAACATACTAGACTACAAGAATTACTATACATTTAGAGTCATAGAGATCTTGAGTGGAATCAGAGTGTTGACACCAGATAACCTAGATAAAGAATAGAATATCTAATACATAGCTTCTTTACATGTAAAAATAAATGTGACAATGCTTACCTTAAAGATTCTTATGACTAATAGAAGAGGTGCAAGTAATAGATGCTCCACAATCTTCTGGCCCCACCACTTTTTTGGCTTTTTTTTTTTTTCAGGTTTTAATTTAAATTTGTTAGTTAAAATGCAGTGTAATAGCAGTTTCTAGAGTAGAATTTAGGGAGTCATCACTTACAGACAACACCCAGTGCTCATCACAAGTGCCCTTTTTAATCCCCATCACCTATTTAACCCTTCCCATGGCCACCTTCCCTCTAATAACCCTGTTTGTTCTCCATAGTGAAAAGTCTGTTTCTTGGTTGACTCTCTCTTCCCCCTGCCCCCATGATCATTTGTGTTGTTTCTTAAATCCCACATATAAGAGATCATATGGTATTTGTCTTGCTCTGCTGTCTTATTTCATGTAGCCTAATATCCTCCGGCTTCATCCATGTGGTTGCAAATTGGCCCCGTCTCCTTTAACATGGACTTTTTTTTTCTAATAGCAAGCAGGAAAGTAATATTTCCATAAAATTTACTTAAAGTTATACCTAAATTGATCCCCTTTTACTTTTCTCCTTGTAAAAAGGAAAAATTCTTAATACACAACTACCAAAATATAAACATCCTAGGAGAACATTATGCCTTGTTAAACATTTCCACCTGGTGCCTAGAACAGTGCTTGACAGCAAGAGCTTTCTAAATTACTGAAAGTAATCGGGGAAAATTCAGGTATATTCCTTAATAATCACAAGTCCTGAAATTTACATTAAATACAAATAATTTATAAACATAGATTATTGGATTAATAACAAAACATAAAAATATAAAATATGCAAATATGTATAATTGTGTGTATAGATAGCCTCATAGTGGCTTAATGTTCATGACTAATAATTGGTTTAACCAAATTATAGCCATATGACCACTCTAGCTTCCTAGATCAACAAGAAATGTAATCCCATAGGACTATGAATAGATTATTCTTAGCTAAATGGTTATATTCATACCAGTGGCTTCTAAGTATTTAAATGTCTAACAGTTAGAGAATTATAAATTAAAATAAATACTACATATACATATTTATGTAAATAAAATATCAACAAATGAAATAGTAAATACTTTAAATTGTTTATGTAAGAATTCAGTTATTAAATGAAAATATTTCTTCATTCAAAGTTAAAAAAGTTGAAGAAAAATTAAATATGAGATTCAGGAAATAATGGATATAAGCCCAAAAAATTAGGAGCAGAAATCTTAATAGAACATTTATGTAGCAGATACGAAAAGTAATTGCTATATTAAAATGAAAGTCTAAGGGCTCTGAGACAAAAAGTAAACAAAACAAAACAAAACACATATCTTCTAAAAGAAAGCAGAAAACATATCTTCCAAAACAGCATGATTAAAAAAGTGAAGTCTTAATATTTGTTTTCAGTGAAAAAAAAAGAAAAAATAATTGTCCAAATGTGAAAATAAATATGTGACATCATTTTGATCAATTTATCATGATATAAATTTAACATATTTGTTTTGTGTTACTTGTCATATCTTTGAATCACACAAACTGAATGACAAAGGATTACAGGATTCTCACTATTTGGTTCTGCAGTGAATAACATAAACACAATTACAAAAATCAACAAATATATTAGGATATATATATTAAAGAATTTAAAGAACTTAAGACTGATTCATCCTTATAATCTTACTATTTATTTTGATTAGACCGCTTTGTAAATAACACATACAAAACTCAAATTACATTTAGGGAACAAATGAATCTCTCGACACAAGTAGCTTGGAAGTCCGGGATTTGACCTGAATTCATGAATTACTGCATGCAAGAACCCATACTTTGTCTTCAGTTCTCCCTGTTTATTCATCTGTTACCATAATCTCTGTCATTGGTGCCATTCTACTATTATATTTCCTCAGTATAACAGGAAAAGTGGCTTTCACCAGCCTATTTGTCTTCAGACTTCTAAACCCCAGTAAGGCTGTTCTATGAATGTTGTTAGAACACAGCATTTATCCAGGAAAATCTCTTGCCTGAGTCTTTTCAATTTTTGTTGCTCTGGGCATGACCTACAATGAATGAATGACCTAACATGGAGGATACACTCCCAATCCAGAAATCAGAAAGAGAAAGAAACTGTAATTTTCATTTTTTCTGAGAAACCACATCTCAATAGACACAGAAAAAGCATGTGACAAAATCTAAAATTTTTGCATGTGCCTAACTTTGGGTTTATCCTGATGAACATTTCAAGTTGGCATGAAAAGAGTGTGTTTGCTGTTATTGTGTGAGATGTTCTATAGATTTCAGTTCGATCTAGTTTGTTTATATTATTGTTCAAACTTTCTAGTCTCTTCTTTGTTTTCTGGCTAGTTCTAGCCATTATTTTTTAATTTTAATAATATATTTTATTTAACCCATAATATCCAGAATTTTCAATAAGGAATCAATACAAATTATTAATAATATGTAGAATTTTTTTCAGACTAAGTTTTTGAGATCTAGTGTGATGGATGGTAACTAGCTGTTGGTAGTGATCACTGTGTAGAGTATATAGATGTTGAATTATAACAGTGTATATTTTACACTTCAAAAATATTATATACCAATTTTACTTCAATAATAAAAAATACATAACACTATTTTAAAACTCAATAACACAGTTTGGGTCACCCTTTGCAGAGTTGCTCAAGAAACTCTGACAAATCTAAAGCTAGTTCTATCCATTATTGAATGTGGAGTATTGAAGTCTGCAGCTATTATAATTCAATTACCTATTTCTCCCCTGAATTTTGTTTTTCATCATGTATATAAGTTGCCATGTACATATATGTTAATATTTTCTTGATGGATTGACACTTTTATCATTCTCAAATGTCCCTATTGGTCTCTAGTAACAATTTTTGTCTTAATGTTCATTTTTTGTATATCACTATAGCTATTCTAGTTCTCTCTAGGTTAATGGTCAGATTATTTCTAACCTTATTTCACTAATATATAGAAATTTTTCTCCAATGTAGCTCATTCTCCAATGAGCATGCTTTGCTCCTCCCTTGTGCTATTTTTTCTGTGCAAATTCTACTTATAAATGGCATATCCAGCAAAACAATTTTATAATTATTGTTTTATGCAGCTGTATTTTAAATGAGATAGGAGAAGAAGAATATTACAAAAATACATTTCATACTGTCATTAATACTTACTTACATCATTGCCATTACTGGAGCAATCATTCCTTGATGTAGATTTGAGTTATCTCTTATGATCTTTTCTCTCTGTCTGAAGGAATGCCATTAGTATTTACTGTAGGAAAACTTTGATAGTGGCAGTTTTTGTTGAAATAAGAATGTTTTCATTTCTGCTTAATTTTTGAAGGATTGTTTTGCTAGAAATAAAGTTCTTTCTTGAATGTATTTTTCTTTCAAATTGTCATCCCACTGTTTTCTGACCTCAAAGTTTGATGCAAAGTTATCTGTTAATGTTATTGAGGATTCCCTGTATGTAATGGATTATTTCTTCTCTTGCTTCTTTCAGGATTTTCTCTGTCTTTAGCTTCTGACAGTTCGACTATGGTGGTGTCTAGGTGTGGATTTCTTTGATTTTATTCTACGTGGATTTTCTTAAACTTCTTGTATAAGTAGATTGCTATTCTTCATCCAGTTTCTTATTTCTTCAAAAATTATGTGTGCTCCTTTTGCTTTCTCCTCTTCTTCAAAAACTCCCATGTTTCTATTATTACCTTACCTGGTGCCCCAGATTCCTGAGGTTCAGTTTATTTTTCTTTGTTCTCTTCTCTTTCCTCAGACTTGATTATCTCAATTAACCTATCTTCCATTCTGCTGATGCTGTCTTCCCTGTTCTAGAGCCCCTTTGGTGAATTTTTCTTTACTTTTTTATTGAGTATATTTATATTTGTCATATAAATATATATATATGAGATATATTATTGAGTATATTTTATTGAGATTATTTATTTGGGTATTCTATTTTATTTTTTTATCTCAAGACAGTCTATATTTGGTGAGATTGTTTTTATTTTTTTCTTTGATTCTTTATATTGAGTTTTCTTTGCTTCTTTCAACATATTTAAATAGCTGATTTAAAGTCTTCATCTAGTAAATCTGATATCTTACCCCCCTCAGAAATAATGTCTAGAATAGCTTTTTCACTGTGTGTTTTTTTTTTAAGATTTTATTTATTTATTTGTCAGACAGAGTGAGCACAGGCAGACAGAGTGGCAGGAAGAGGCAGAGGGAGAAGCAGACTCCCTGCTGAGCAAGGAGCCCGATGTGGGACTCGATCCCAGGATGCTGGGATCATGACCTGAGCCGAAGGCAGCTGCTTAACCAACTGAGCCACCCAGGCGTCCCTTTTTCACTGTGTTTGGCCACAGGTTTCTCTTCATTTGCATGTCTCATAACTTTTGTCAAATTTTTGAAATTCTAGATAATATAATGTGATAGCTCTGGAAATCCAGTTTTACCAATTTCCAGAATTTATTGTTGTTGCTCATTTGGTTTGGGTTGCTATAGGTTTTACCATATTTTTGTTTTTGTTAATTAATTTCCCTGACTAATAGTATAATGCATTCTGTGTAATATTCTAGTATTAAATCCTCAGTTTGGTTAGCTCACTGATCAGCTAATGATTGAATATAGATTTTGTGAAATTTTAGAAATTTAGTATTCCACACTTTCGCAAGGAGCTCTGCATATGTGTTGGGCACATCGTAACAAAATACTTTACAGTTATGCCTTAGCATTCACTTCTGATTGTGCATGGCCTCAAGATCAGCCAGAGTTGTGAGATTAGGGCCCTTTCTACCATTTCTTGGACATCCATATAGTCCTCCACAACCATGCAGTCTTCTAAAATCCCAGGAATATATCACAGCCTTTCCAAATCATCCATAGATATTTCATTCTCCATTCTAACTTTCTAGATAAGATTTTGTTTATATAAACTAGTAACTGGACTCTCAAGTAACTGTGATGTTTAACAATTGCCACTAATTATTTTCAACAAATACTCTTGGTATAGGATGTTTCTTACATAGAAAATCTAAGTCAGATTATGCTACCACAATATCTGTGGGTGGGGCTTCTCCAAGGAAAAATAAAATAGACTGAATACTGATAATGCACCAGGGATAGGGCTTTTTGGGGATCTAGGAATCCAGTCTTCCCCCTCAACAATTTACACACAAAAATAAGCTATAATATATTACAAAAGTAAATCCAGCAGTATATGAGAAATATAAAATATCATGGAAAGTGACATTAATCCAGAGCAATACAAGGATAAATTAATATCCAGAAATAATTTAATTTGTTTATGTTAATAAAATTAAAAAGATAAACCATATGTTCATTTCAATAAATGGAAAAAAACTAATTTGACAAAGTTCAATATCATTTCAGGAAAAAAATTCTCAGCAAACAAGGAAGACATTCAATCTGATTTAAGCATCAAAAAAACTTAGCTGTTAATAAAACTATTATTATATTAGCATCATACTCAATAATTTAATGCTTAATTCTTTTTGCTTAAGCTTGGGAGCAAGGCAAAAATTTATGATCACAACCTTAGTGTTTTACATTGTAGTAGAAGTCTTAGCCACTGTGATAAGGTAGGGAAAAGAAGCTAATTAGGATAGAAAATGTAAAATTGTTCTGCAAAAAATGAATAAAATTGGAATTTTAACATAAATCCAAGATCTAAAATTATTAAACTCTGGAAAAAAAGATAAAGTAAAATTTTGTGACCCTGGATTAGGCAAAGATTTCTTAAACAAACAAAACCATAAAAGAAAAAAGGAAATCTACTGTTAAAAGAGTAAATGGACTTAATTAGTAACAAATACATTTGTTTTTTAAAAAATTTAAAATAAAAAAATGATAACCTAGAGGCACCTAGGTGGCTTAGTCAGCTGGGTGGCTGACTCTTGATTTCAGATACGGTTATGACCTCAGGGTTGAAAGATTAAGCCCCTTAGTGGGGCTCACACTCAGTGTGTGTTCTGCTTGAGATTCTCTCCCTCTCTCCCTCTCTCTCTTCTCACACTCTCTCTCCCTAAAACAAATGAGTAAATAAAACTTTTTAAAAACATTTTTAAAATTGTTACGCCAATGACAGGGAAAATTTTAAAACCATATGTCAACAAATAGCTTATATCTAGAATATATTTAGAACCCTTAAAACTCAATTAAAAAGACAATGAACTCCTTCAAAATTGGGGAAAATTTTAATATTCACTTCACGAAAGAAAATATGTTAATGGACAATAAGCATATCAATATCATTAATCATCAGAAAAATGCAAGTAAAACATAATTACATACACTATACACACACTAAATTGGCTAATTTAAGGGAAGGTAGTAAGTTATTTAATAACAGACAAAATAGGCTTTCTTGCTAAAAAGATTACTAGGAATATAGATGGTATTCTAACAATTATTAGAGCATCTGGAAGGAAGTTTAGTAAACAATATATTCATGATTTTAAGGTAAGGAAATTTTATTAAGTAACTCTAAAATTGAAATTGATAAATCGGACTTTATTAATACTATAAACTCTTATCAACAATTAATGATATTAATAAAATGGAAACAGAAGACACTGGGAAAAATAATTTCACTTTTCATATATAATAATAGCTTTCTTATCTACAATATATAAAAGTTACTACAAATCTATATTGTATAGAAGATATTCAAATGAACCATTCACATATGAAATAATGTTTAGCATTAATCATACAGGAAATGAAAATTTATAACCATGAGATAATATTACACAACCACCAAGATACATCACGTTAAACGGAAAATGTCAAGTCTGGCAAGGATGTGGAACATTCGTTGTGAATATGAATTGGTACAACCATTTTAGCAAATTACTTGTCTGTATCATGAAACATAGTCATATGACACTTTATAGCTTATCAATTCCATGCCTACCAATACACAAAAACAAGTGCAAATGGCTTCCAAAATACTTGTATTATAATAGTGCCAAACTGGAAATAACCTAATCGTCCTTCAGAGATAGAATGGATATCTAAACTGTGCTATATTTTAAAAATGGAATTTATATGGCAAAAAAAAGTAATTATTAGTGGGTACGAGAACATATGAATCTCAAACACAGAAACAGGAAGAAAACAGTGAATTGCTGACAAATCATGAAAAGAAATATTGAATTCCTTTTATGATTTGATTGGGGAAGAAATTAGCAGTATTTGAATTATATTTGTAACAACATATTCACAATTAGTTATTAAGGTCAATAAAGTAGGTAGCAAAATTTTAAAATTATTATGCTAAAAGGTGAAACAAAATTGAGATAATTTTTGACAGAAAATTTATTTTAATATTTTATATCATTTTATACTTGAGTTTTATTTTCATATGCATGTATTATGTCTGTAATAATGAAAATAAATATATGTATGTACTCAACCTGTAGATATTTGTTCACATGGAAACTAATAGGAGAATATTTAGACCAAACTGTTAAAGGTGTATTCTTTAGGGGCACCTGGATGGCTCAGTGGGTTAAAGCCTCTGCCTTCAGCTCAGGTCATGATCCCAGGATCCTGGGATCAAGCCCCACATCAGGCTCTGTGCTCAGCAGGAAGCCAACTTCCTCCACTCTTGATCTCTCTCTGCCTGCCTCTCTGCCTACTTGTGATCTCTGTCAAGTGAATAAATAAAATCTTTTTTTAAAAAGTGTATTCTTTAAATAAAAGATTTAACTGATATTTATAAATTTAAGAGTGTTATTTTATAAAATTTCATGGTATTATTTCCAAAGTACAAATTGCATTTATGCTATTAAAAATAAATTTATAAGTGAATTCTTAACATATATTTTAATCAGAAAACCAATATACTCTATTAATTAACTAAACCAAATGTACAGTAAAAAATGACAGAAAATACAAATTGAAAAACTGACTCACACTTTATGATGCAGTGGCTATTTTCAAAAGTAAACTTTGTTAGGAAAAAGATACATAAATTTATATAAATACTTCTATAGGCTTAACATCATATTTTACACCTAATTTTAAAAATATTCAAGATTTGTATGTCTTTATCTATAATTATTAAATAAAGAATTGATAATAAGAAAGATGATTTTTGGGGGGGAGGAGTCAAGATGGCAGAGAAGTAGCAGGTTGAGATGACATCAGGTAGCAGGAGATCAGCTAGATAGGTTATTTAAACATTGTGAACACCTACAAATCCAAAGGGAAATCGAAGAAAAGAGCAACAATTCTAGAAACAGAAAATCGACCACTTTCTGAAAGGTAGGACCGGTGGAGAAGTGAATCCAAAGCTACTGGAAGATAGACCACGGGGGGAGGGGCTGGCTCCTGGCAAGAGTCAGAGCAACGGAGCACAAAATCAGGACTTTTTTTTTTTCTTTTCAGTGTAACAGAATTCATGTTTTTGCACCACACCCAGTGCTCCCTGCAATGTGTGCCATCCATAATACCCACCACCTGGTTCCCCTAACCACCCACCCCCCGCCCCTTCAAAACACTCAGGTTGCTTTTCAGAGTCCATAGTCTCTCATGGTTCATCTCCCCCTCCAATTTCCCTCAACTCCATTCTCCTCTCCATCTCCCCATGTCCTCCGTGTTATTTGTTATGCTCCACAAATAAGTGAAACCATATGATAATTGACTCTCTCTGCTTGACTTACTTCACTCAGCATGATCTCTTCGAGTTCTGTCCATGTTGCTACAAAAGTTGGGTATTCAACCTTTCTGATGGAGGCATAATACTCCATAGTGTATATGGACCACATCTTCCTTATCCATTTGTCTGTTGAAGGGCATCTTAGTACTTTCCACAGCTTGGCGACCATGGCCATTGCTACTCAAAATCAGGACTTTTAAAAGTCTGCTCCACTGAGGGATATCGCTCCAGAGGCTAAACCGGGGTGAAGCCCAGGCAGGGTCAGCATAACCCCAGGTCCCGTGGGGTCACAGAAGGACCGGGGGTGTCAGAGTGTCACAGAGCTCGCAGGTATTAGAGCGGGGAAGACGGCTACAGTGACAAAGCCAAGGAGTGAGCTCTCAACTTGGGTTACCTTGAACTGGGCACAGGCTGGGTGAGCTTGAAGCATGGCCAGAGGCCATGGAGATGCAAGCAACCAAGCACTTTTCTCTAAGAGCGAGTGACCAGGTGCTTTTCTCCAAGTGCGACCAGAGGCCAGGGAGACAGGGGAGATTGGGCACTTTTCTCTGAGGGCGCACTGAGGAGCGGGACCCTGAGCTCTCGGCTCATCCAGGCCAGAGATCGGGAGGCCACCATTATCATTCCCACCCTCCAGAATGTTACAGAAAACATTCAGGGAACAAAAGCTCCCGAAGGCGAACTGGAACAGATTACTTAGCCTGGCTCCTGATAAGGGCGCGGCAATTCCGCCTCAGGCAAAGACACTTGAGAATCACTAGAACAGGCCCGACCCACAGAAGATCAACAAGAAACCCAGCCAAGACCAACTTCACTTACCAAGGAGAACAGCGGAATTCCAGAGGAGGAGAAATCAAAGCAAGGAATTCATGGCTTTCTCCCCATGATTCTTTAGTCTTGCAGTTAATATATTTTTTTCCTTTTTCTTCTGCTAAATTTTTTTTAACTTTTACCCTTTCATCTTTTAACTTTTTTTAAACTAGTTTATCTTAACAATACCTTACCAAAAAAATAATAATAATCTTTTTTGAACCTTCATTATTATAGTCATATTTTATCCTCCATTGTATCCAACTATATTTTTTGTATATACTTATATTTTCTTTTTAAAATGTTTTTTCCTTATTTGTTTTCTTTTCATTTCTTCTTCTTCTTCTTTTTTTTTTTTTTTTTTTTTTTTATCCCCTTTCTCCCTCCTGCAATTTGGGGTCTCTTCTGATTTGGTTAAAGCACATTTCCCTGAGGTCTTTGCTACCCTTTTAACATTTTATTTGCTCCTTTATATATTCTTATCTGGACAAAATGACAAGGCAGAAAAACTCACCACAAAAAGAACAAGAGGCAATACCGAAGGCTAGGGACCTAATCAATACGGGCATTGGTAACATGACAGATCTAGAGTTCAGAATGATAATTCTCAAGGTTCTACCTGGGCTCGAAAAAGACATGGAAGATATTAGAGAAACTCTCACCGGAGAGATAAAAGCCCTTTCTGGAGAAATAAAGAAACTAAAATCTAACCAAATTGAAATAAAAAAAGCTATTATGAGCTGCAATCAAAAATGAAAGCTCTTACTGCTAGGATAAATGAGGCAGAAGAAAGAATTAGTGACATAGAAGACCAAATGACAGAGAATAAAGAATCTGAGCAAAAGAGAGACAAACAAATAGTGGACCACGAGGAGAGAATTCAAGAGATAAGTAACACCATAAGACGACACAACATTAGAATTGGGGTTCCAGAAGAAGAAGAAAGAGAGAGGGGAGCAGAAGGTATATTGCAGATAATTATTGTAGAGAATTTTCCTAATATGGCAAAGGTAACAAACATCAAAATCCAGGAGATTCAAAGAATGCCCCTCAAAATCAATAAAAATAGGTCCACACCCCATCACATGACAGTAAAATTTACAAGTCTTAGCAACAAAGAGAAAATCCTGAAAGCAGCCTGGGAAAAGAAGTCTGTAACATACAAGGGTAAAAACATTAGATTGGCTGCAGACTTATCCACAGAGACCTGGCAGGGCAGTAAGAATGGGCATGATATATTCAGAGCACTAAACGGAGGAAAACATGCAGCCAAGAATACTATATCCAGCTAGGCTATCATTGAAAAATAGAAGGAGAGAAAAAAAGCTTCCAGGACAAACAAAAATTGAAAGAATTTGCAAACACCAAACCAGCTCTAGAGGAAATATTTAAAGGGGTCCTCAAAGCAAAGAGAGATGCTAAAAGTAGTAGATCAGAAGGGAACAGAGACAATATACAGTAACAGTCACCTTACAGGCAATTCAGTAGCACTAAATTCATATCTCTCAATAGTTACCCTGAATGTTAATGGGCTAAATGCCCCAATCAAAAGACACAGGGTATCATATTGGATAAAAAACCAAACCCATCAATAAGCTGCCTACAAGAAACTCATTTTAGACCCAAATTCACCCCCATATTTAAAGTGAGGGGGTAGAAAACATTTTACCATGTTAATAGACATCAGAAGAAAGCTGGGGTGACAATCCTTATATCAGATCAATTAGATTTTAAGCCAAATACTATAATAAGAGATGAGGAAGGACACTATATCATACTCAAAGGGTCTGTCCAACAAGAAGACCTAACAATTTTAAATATCTATGCTCCTAACATGGGATCAGCCAACTATATAAACCAATTAATAACAAAATCAAAGAAACGCATCAACAATAATACAATAATAGTAGGGGACTTTAACACTTCCCTTGAAATGGACAGATCATCCAAGCAAAAGATCAACAAGGAAATAAAGGCCTTGAATGACACACTGGACCAGGTAGACATCACAGATATATTCAGAACATTCCATCTGAAGGCAACAGAATACATATTCTTCTCTAGTGCACATGGCACATTCTCCAGAATAGACCACATTCTGGGTCATAAATCAGGTCTCAATCGATATCAAAAGATTGGGATCATTCCCTGCATATTTTCAGACCACAATGCTCTGAAGCTAGAACTCAATCCCAAGAGGAAATTTGGAAAGAACCCAAATACATGGAGACTAAACAGCATCCTTCTAAAAATGAATGGGTCAACCAGGAAATTAAATAAAAATTGAAAAAAATTCATGGAAACAAATGATAATGAAAACACAACAGTTCAAACCTGTGGGACACAACAAAGGCAGTCCTGAGAGGAAGATATATAGCAGTAAAAGCCTTTCTCAAGAAACAAGAAAGGTCTCAAGTACACAACCAAGCCCTACACCTAAAGGAGCTGGAGAAAGAACAACAAAGAAAACCTAAACCCAAAGTAGAAGAGAAATCATAAAGTTCAGAGCAGAAATCAATGAAATAGGAACTAAAAACAACAACAACAAAAAAACAAATCAATGAAACGTGGAGCTGGTTCTTTGAAAGAATTAATAAGATTGATAAACCCCTGGCCAGACTTATCAAAAAGAAAAGATAAAGGACCCAAATAAATAAAATCATGAATGAAAGAGGAGAGATCACAACCAACACCAAACAAATACAATCAATTATAAGAACATACTATGAGCAATTCTATGCCAACAAATTCGACAATCTAGAAGAAATGGATACATTTCTAGAAACATATGAACTACCCAATTGAACCAGGAAGAAATAGAAAACCTAAACAGACCCATAACCAGAAAGGAGATTGAAACAGTCATCAAAAATCTCCAAACAAAAGCCCAGGGCCAGACGGCTTCCTAGGGGAGTTCTACCAAACGTTTAAAGAAGAATTAATTCCTATTCTCCTAAAACTGTTCCAAAAACTAGAAATGGAAGGAAAACTTCCAAACTCATTTTATGAGGTCAGCACCTTGATCCCAAAACCAGATAAGGATCCCACCAATAAGAATTATAGACCAATATCCTTGATGAACACAGATGCGAAAATTCTCACCAAAATATTGGCCAATAGGATCCAACAGTACATTAAAAGGATTATTCACCACGACCAAGTGGGATTTAGTCCAGGGCTACAAGGTTGGTTCAACATCTATAAATCAATCAATGTGATATAATACATTAATAAAAAAAAAGAACAAGAACCATATGATACTCTCAATAGATGCTGAAAAAGCATTTGACAAAGACAGCATCCCTTCCTGATCAAACTCTTCAAAGTGTAGGGATAGCGGGGACATAGCTCAATATCATCAAATCCATCCATGAAAAGCCCACCACAAATATCATTCTCAATGGAGAAAAACTGAAATCTTTTCTGCTAAGGTCAGGAACATGGCAGGGATGTCCGTTATCACCATTTCTATTCAACATAGTACTGGAATCAGACAACAAAAAGAAATTAAAGGCATCCAAATCAGCAAAGAAGAAGTCAAACTACCACTCTTTGCAGATGATATGATACTATATGTGGAAAACCCAAAAGCCTCCACTCCAAAACTGCTAGAACTAGTACAGGAATTCAGTAAAGTGTCAGGATATAAAATCAATGCACAGAAATCAGTTGCATTTCTTTACACTAACAACAAGACAGAAGAAAGAAATTAAGGAGTCAATCCCATTTATAATTGCACCCAAACCCATAAAATACCTAGGAATAAACCTAAACAAAGAGGCAAAGAATCTATACTCAGAAAACTATAAAGTACTCATGAAAGAAATTGAGGAAGACACAAAGAAATGGAAAAATGTTCCATGCTCCTGAATTGGAAGAACAAATATTGTGAAAATGTCTATGCTACCTAAAGCAATCAACACATTTTAATGCAATCCTTATCAAAATCCCATCCATTTTTTTCAAAGAAATGGAACAAATAATCCTAAAATTTATATGGAACCAGGAAAGACCTCAAAGAGCCAAAGGAATATTGAAAAAGAAACCCAAAGTTGGTGGCATCACAATTCCGGACTTCAAGCTCTATTACAAAGCTGTCATCATCAAGACAGTATGGTACTGGCACAAAAACAGACACATAGATCAATGGAACAGAATAGAGAGCCCAGAAATAGACCCTCAACTCTATGGTCAACTAATCTTTGACAAAGCAAGAAAGAATGTCCAGTGGAAAAAGGACAGCCTCTTCAACAAATGGTGTTGGGAAAATTGGACAGCCACATGCAGCAAAATGAAATTGGACCATTTCCTTACACCACACACGAAAATAGATTCAAAATGGATGAAGGACCTCAATGTGAGGAAGGAATCCATCAGAATCCTTGAGGATAATGCAGGCAGCAACCTCTTTGACCTCAGCCACAGCAACTTCTTCCTAGGAACATCGCCAAAGTCAAGGGAAGCAAGGGAAAAAATGAACTACTGGGATTTCATCAAGATTAAAAGCTTTTTCACAGCAAAGGAAACAGTTAGCAAAACCAAAAGACAACTGACAGAATGGGAGAAGATATTTGCAAATGACATATCAGATAAAGGGCTAATACCTAAAATCTATTAAGAGCTTAGCAAACTCAACACCCAAAAAACAAATAATCCAATCAAGAAATGGGCAGAGGACATGAACAGACATTTCTGCAAAGAAGACATCCAGATGGCCAACAGACACATGAAAAAATGCTCCATATTTCTCGGCATCAGGGAAATACAAATCAAAACCACAGTGAGATACCACCTTACACCAGTCAGAGTGCCTAAAATTAACAAGTCAGGAAATGACAGGTGCTGGTGAGATGCAGAGAAAGGGGAACCCTCCTACACTGCTGGTGGGAATGCAAGCTGGTGCAACCACTCTGGAAAACAGTGTGGAGGTTCCTCAAAAAACTGAAAATAGAGCTACAGTGTGACTCAGTGATTGCACTACTGGGTATATAGCCTAGAGAATCAAACGTGGTGCTCTGAAGGGGCACGAGCACCCGGATGTTTATAACAGCAATATCCACCATAGCCAAACTATGGAAAGAACCTAGATGTCCATCAACAGATGAATGGATAAAGAAGAAGTGGTATATATATACAATGGAATACTATGCAGCCATCAAAAGAAATGAAATCTTGCCATTTGTGACGATGTGGATGGAACTAGAGGGTATTTTGCTTAGTGAAGTGAGTCAGTCGGAGAAAGACAACTATCATATGATCTCCCTGATATGAGGAAGTGGAGATGCAATATTGGGGACTTGGGGGGTAGGAAAAGAAAAAAATGAAAGAAGATGGGATCAGGAGGGATACAAACCATAAAAGACTCAATCTCCAAAAATAGGCTGAGGGTTGCTGGGGGGAGTGGGGACAGGAGAGGGTGGTGGGGATATGGATATTGTTGAGGAATTGTCCTATGATGAGTGCTATGAAATGTGTAAACCTGGCGAGTCACAGACCTCTACCCCTGGGGATAAAAACACATTATATGTTTATTAAAAATTTTAAAAATAAAAATTAAAAAAAATGATTTTCCAAAAATTACACTCAGAATTGCTGGTTGAACAATGTTTAAAAGCATATAATTCTAGTCTGTAAACCTGTGATTTTTCTTATATCAACCTGTTCTAGTTGTTTTTTTTTTCTTTTGAATCTATTCATTTTTGGAAAGAGATTTTTTTTTTCCTGTGTTTACAACAAAACAGTCAAGAGCAGATTCAGACAGTATTTGGATACTTAAGACAAAATGAAGCATTAATTAAAATATATTTTCACTGAAAATTTGTCTTGAATTAAAGTGTAAAAAAGTGTATCAAATTCTAAAGCCAATGTCTTTTTTTTTAGTCTGATGTTCCTTATGCTTATAGAAAAAAATCTAAAATCCTCATCTTGGGGTGCCTGGGTGGCTCAGGGGTTGAGTCTCTGCCTTCAGCTCAGGGCATGGTCTCAGGGTCCTGAGATCGAGCCCCGCATCTGGCTTTCTGCTCAGCAGGGAGCCTCCTTCTGCCTCCTCCTCTCTCTGCCTGCTTCTCTGCCTACTTGTGATCTCTGTCTGTCAAATAAATAAATAAAATCTTTTAATAAAAAATAAAATCCTCATCTTAATATTTGATGTGATGCCCTCAAAATTAAGCCTTTTGTTCTATGCCTGATGTCATATGCCTGATATTCTCTGTTCATCTTTCTTGAAGGAGTTCTTATTGATCAAATCACATCATGTTGATCTCCTCTTGGCTTATGTTCTTTATTAAATAAAAATGTCCTTTTTTCTTTATTATTACTGTGTCAAATTCTTCCCATACTTAATGCCTAAGTAACCAGAAGAGCCCCTATTAAATGCAATGCTCTTACACTTCTCTTTATTTGTTTAAATTTTTCTCCCAAAATAAGATATAAATTTCTTGAAGAAAGAGTCACTGATTTTCTTATTCCATCCCCAACCCACATTCTCAAAACCTAGTCAGTGCCTAACAAATTGTTCCCAGTCTATAAGTGTATGTTGAATAGAAACATGGAATTTCTCATTTATTCACTAAGTCTTCAAGCTGTATTGATCTTTACTTCACCATTATCTTTTTTTTCCTTTAAGATTTGTATCTCAGAGTTCAATGTTTTGTGAAATAAAGCTCAATCTATCTTTCTGAAATCTTACCTACTTAAATATTCTTTTTTTTAATTTAAGTTCAGTTTTTTAAAATTTATTTATTTGTCAGAGAGAGAGGGAGAGAGAGAGAGAGAGAGCACAGGCAGACAGAGTGGCAGACAGAGGCAGAGGAAGAAGCAGGCTCCCCGCCGAGCAAGGAGCCCAATGTGGGACTCGATCCCAGGACGCTGGGATCATGACCTGAGCCGAAGGCAGCCGCTTAACCAACTGAGCCATCCAGGCGTCCCCCTACTTAAATATTCTTATGTATATACTAAGTTCTTTGGGAAGATATCAATCTATATCATGAAATACATTGAATGTAAACCATATACTGGATGAAATATGTGGAAAAACAAATTAAATTTAAATTTAAAAACAAATTAAAATTAGCAAAAGCTAATTTTTAATGTATAAAGAATTCATACAAATTGACTTCAATAAATAATGTTTTAGAAGATAAATTTCAAATAATAGAAATGAGAAATTGCCCAATATACACATAAAGATAAAATTTTAACCTTACTAGAAATTAAAGAAATAGAAAAGGAAATATACTCTGAATACAATTTTCTTCTGAAAAAAAAAAAAACATTTTTTTAAATAATGTCATACAAATATTTTGTTCCATGGTTCCACATTTAAGATCACAATCTAAGTGAAAGTTCTGAAACTTGGGTTAAAATTTATTTAGTGTAAAGTTTAGTATAGAATGTTTTTAGTAGTGAAAAGGTGGGTACAATCTAAATGTCTAAAAACAGGGAAATACAGAAGTGCCTGAGTGTCTCAATAGGTTAAGTGGCAGACTTTTGATTTCAGTTTAGTTCATGATCTCAGGGTCCCAGTCTTAAGTCCTGTATAGGGTTCCAAGCTCAGTGGGGACTCTGCTGGAAATTCTCTCCTTCTCCCTCTGCATCTCTCCACCTCCTCCTGCTCAACATCTCTCTCTCTCTAGAATAATTCTTTTAAAAAATAAAACATAAATAAAACCAAGGAAATTCATAATTAAATTATGACATATCTCAATGGAAAAAAATGTGGTTTTATAAAATAAGAATGTTCAAAACTAATTGACCTGAATAAGTATTCATTTTTACTTCATATTTTAAAAAGGGTAGGGGGGCCTGGGTGGCTTAGTTGGTAAGTGACTTAGTGGCTTAGTGGCTTAAGCATTTGCCTTCAGCTCAGATCATGATCCTGGGGTCTTGGGAGCAGAGCCCTTTGTCAGGCTTCTTGCTCAGAGGAGAGTCTGCTTCTCCCTCTCCATCTGCCCCTCTCCTTGCTCCTGCTCTCTCTATCTCTCTCTTACACACACACTCACACACACTCTCTCTCTCTCTCTCACATAATTTTTTTAAAGATTTTATTTATTTATTTGACAGACAGAGATCACAAGTAGGCAGAGAGGCAGGCAGAGAGAGAGGAGAAAGCAGGCTCCCTTGCAAAGGGAGCTCCCTGAGCAAAGAATTCTTTGCTCCCTGAGCAAAGAATCTGATGCAGGACTTGATCCCAGGACCCTGAGATCATGACCTGAGCCAAAGGCAGAGGCACCCAATGAGCCACCCAGGCGCCCCTCAAATAATTTTTTTTGAAGAAGGTAAACAGAATGTGCATATGGTGAAAGAAATTAGTCATGTATGATTATCAACAATTTTCATTTTCTTCTATAAAATGTCCTACATTCTCAGAGGTGCCTGGCTGGCTCATTTGGTAAAACATGCAACTCTTGATCTCAGAGGTGTGAGTTCAAATCCCACTTTGGGTGTAGAGATTACTTAAAAGTAAGATATCCTACATTCTTGGTTTTTTTTTTTTCTTAAAAAGAGAATGTGTTGCTTTAAATTATACATATATACATACATACATACATACATTCACTCTGAAAGAAGGCATTCAGTAAGACTTTCTCATCTGATTTCTCTCAAGTAGATGAGAGAGGCCACATATTCAGGCATTGTTTTTATTTTTTTTTTATTTTTTGTTTTTATGTAAATCTATTTTTAGAGAATCCTTTAAAGTTTTACTGTTTGTTTTTTTTTATTATTTTAAATTTGAGTGTAGTTGACACAAACTGGAAGATATTATGCTAAGTGAAATAAGTCAAGCAGGGAGAGTCAATTATCATATAGGTTCACTTACTTGTGGAGCATAAGGAATAACAGAGGACATGGGGAGATGGAGAGAAGAAGGGAGTTGGGGGAAATCAGAGGGGGAGAGGAGCCATGAGAGACTGTGGACTCTGAGAAACAAACTGAGGGATTTGGAGGGGGGTGGTAGGGAGTTGGGTGAACCTGGTTGTGGGTATTATGAAGATCATGTATTGCATGGAGCACTGGGTGTGGTGCATAAACAATGAATTCTGGAACACTCAAAAGAAAAAAAAGAATTAATATATATAAGTTTCCTTGAATAAAAATAAATGCAGACTAGATACAGGTTGCTTTTACTATCATTATTATACTGCCCCTCCCTCAAATTCTTTTCATTTTCTTTTTGGTAATATTCATGTGTATTTCAGTTTCTTCCACTAGTGTTTACTTGTTTTCCCAGTGTAGAACCATGGTCTTTTTATTTCTTCATGTAAGTTTTTTGTTCACTTAGGTACCACAATGAAATGCACATACTAGGGTCTTGATCAATATCTTTAGGACAATTGACAGATCGTTCCATTGACTACACACTTAAATAATATATATAACAAGATACATGATTATTTAAAAACTAATAGACAGAAATTCTTATCTTACTGACTATAGCTTTAATACTGAGCGGCCAGTAGTAAAGTCTCCTCAATAAATTACTATATGTTTTTAAGGATCTAATATGCCTAGAATCATTATTTTTTGTAAATTATGTCTTTTATCTTTTCATTAAGAAATTTAAAAAATGGTTATTTATGCATTAGTGATCATACAGATATTTTGTGTTAAATATAAAATCTCATAGATAAGAAATTGTCTGGATGAAAGCATCTTATACTTATGGAGAGTAACTTAGAGGAACATGTATTTATGAGTTATGGTGGGGAAAAATGGTACTTTTGAATGACTGGCTTATAGTCTGCCAAACAGAATTTTTAGTCTTGAACTTTACACATGGGAAATGTAACTTCAAAGCTTCTCTTTATGGATAACTCTAAACCACTGAAAGTTTCCAAAACAATTTCTGGAAACTAAAGGAAATATTAATGTTATTAAGTCAATGTTATTGGCACGCCTGGGTGGCTCAGTGGTTTGGCCTCTGCCTTTGGCTCAGGTCATGGTCCCAGGGTCCTGGGATCGAGCCCCGTGTCGGGGTCTCTGCTCAGCAGGGAGCCTGCCTCCTCCTCTCTCTCTCTGCCTGCCTCTCTGCCTACTCGTGATCTCTGTCTGTCAAATAAATAAATAAAATCTTAAAAAAAATAAATAAATCAATGTTCTTAAGTCAGTTTCTTTGAATTTTAGTAGTCCAGTCTTAGATAATTAACAGTTTTGGAAGGCATGTTACTGTATTCAAGAAATGGTTTCATTAACCAGAAATTACTTACATACTAGACATGTTGGTAAAGAGAGTTGACTAAAAGCAATCTAATGGCTGTGCAGACCAACTCTGATTAGTGATTTACTTTTTCAAATTCAGCAAAAGGGCAATCTACCACCAGTGAGCAATTCAACTGCATAAATAGCAATGAAAAGGAAATATAAATTACCCTGAACAACTTGAACCACTGGAAAACAATATTACCATACAAAACATTTTAATTATCTCACTCAAAGCAAGTTTATTTTAGAGTATGTGCAAAACACAAAATGCTAACAGGTTTTTTTTAATGCCAATTATAGCCAATTACCATTTAGCCATTATATTTTATTATTTCCAATAGCCTTTCTTTTCCTGGATTTAGACAATACTTTTACTTAGATATCTTTGTGTTATTTACATCCTAATCATGTTTCCTGAACTATCCTTATACTATATGACATCTATTACTTAGGTTGATTGTGTTTTAAATTTATTATGTAGCATTAACTCCCCCCATGGTGACCTAGAAATTGTATTAGAAAAGTAAGCTAATGCAGTATTTCTCAAACTGTGTTTCATGATACACTAGCTCTGTGCTATTTTTTAAGATTTTTTATTTTTTATATTTTTAATTATATGTTTTTTAATATTTTTTAAAGATTTTTTAAAATTTTTATTTATTTGAGAGGGAGAGAGTGAGAGAGAGCATGAGGGGGAGAAGGTCAGAGGAAGAAGCAGACTCCCTATGGAGCTGGAAGCCCAATGTGGGACTAGATCTGGGGGACTCTGGGATCTGAGCTGAAGGTAGTCGCTTAACCAACTGAGCCACCCATGTGCCCCAGCTTATATTATGTGCTATATTAATAGACATTCTAAAGAATAAAGTATCCTATGATTAAATAATTTTTAAAGACTGAAAATTAAACAAAGTATGAAATTAACATGTGTTGGTCAGAACATTGTATTTGCAATTCACTGGAAATTTATAAGGTTCATGTACTTATTTATTGTGCTGCATTTTTCAATAATGTTGGTAATGAGGTATTTTGTGAGGATAGTGTACACAGAAAGTTATTCAAATGCTGATCTAGGGGGATTTTGATTTGGGGAGAACGAAATTTGCTTTGATATTTCCTAGGACATGATACACTATAGATGAGTTTCCTTGGCTGAAGATTAGAGCTTGGGGCTTTTGCATTAGTTCTTCCTTCTCTTACCTCATCTACTAAGGCCTTTTACATTCCTTCACCCTAACTCTTCTCCTTTCAGGCTTGAGACTCCAACATCTGCTTTTCCCATCTGTTTCCTACTTTAAAAGAAATGAATTTATTTTCTATTTATAAATTGTCTTTACCGTGTATCTTTGATGTTACAGTTACTTTGCTAGATAAAGAATGGAAAAGTGTGGGATTTAGAACCAGGAACGTCTGAATCCAACTTTTCATGTAGCCAAGTCCTAGCTGTGTCTCCACATTTCAAGCCCCAGCTTTTCTTTCTCAGCACCTGCTGCTTCCACTGAGCTGCCTGTGGAGTACCATGAATTATGCCCAGAAATATCAGCATGTAAGGAAGTGTTTAGGTCATCAATAAAGCAAGACCACAAATAAATGTATAAATACATAAATAATAGTTTTAAATTATTTGATTTTAATACTACAGACTAGTGATCAGTTTAAAACAGTGGTCACAGATAATTAAAAAATTTTATTCAACTCCTAATTTAATTTAGGGATTTATATCATTATTGTTTTGAATGCCATATAAGTAAGTACTTCATTAATTTTTAATTCCTGAGACAACTAACAATCTAAACCTGGTATTTCTGGGATGTATGTCTAAATTGTACCGCATCTTTATTCTCTTCCTGCTCCCTGCATTTCTCCCCTGTGCCTGAAACCTCAGTTTGGGAGAGAGTATCTCTGTTTTTCATACACCTGCACTTTAATCTCTTTCACAAGAATTCTCTGGATGTTTGCTACAAAATTGGAATCATCTAAATTCCCTTAGGCCATGATGGTGAGAGTAAGTTCTAGGAGTGTAAAAAAGGAAATACTGGCATGAAAATAAGGATATTCACACATTAATCAATATTCAAAAACCGTGTTCTGCCCCCTGTTTCATTTACTGGACATGTGACCCATTGGGAATGTCCAGCCTATATTTATGCCTGAGAGTCTATCTTCATGTATAAATGCCCTCAAGTCAGTTTTAGCAGATGTGGTATACATAGCACTAACTGTATGATTTCTAACATCATCATGCACAAAAAAATTTAATTAAGACATGAGGTTGCAAGGATGATAAATACAGAATAATTAAGTTGAATGCATGTTTAGGTTTCAGATGTTGGTGATATTACAGGTAGATCTCAGCAAATGAGAAATTCCTATTTTAAACATATCAGGAACCATGCAAGTTTGCAGAAGGCACATGAATAAGTAACTAGAAGTATTTGTTGTTAACATATGTTTAAGAAAGCCATAAAAGGCACTCTGGATAAAAGATTTTAGATTCAGATTGTATGATTAATTCATCCTTAAACATAACAACTTCTTGTAGACACATCTCTAAGGCAAGGGAAACAAAAGCAAAAATTAACTTTTGAGACTTCATCAGAATAAAAATCTCCTGCACTGCAAAGGAGACAGTCAACAAAACTAATAGGCAGCCTACAGAATGGGAGAAGATATTTGCAAATGACATTATGGTTAAAGGACTAGTATCCAAAGTCTATAAAGAACTTCTCAAACTTAACATCCATAAAACAAATAATCCAGTCAAGAAATGCACAGAAGACAGGAACAGACACTTCTCCAAAGAATATACAAATGGCTAACAGACACATGAAAAAATGTTCCATGTCACTAGCCATCAGGGAAATACAAATCAAAACTACAATGAGCTACCACCTTACAAGAGTTAAAATAGCTAAAATTAACAAGACCGGCAACAATAAATGTTGGCAAGGGTAATGAGAAAGGGGAACCCTCTTACACTGTTGGTGGGAATGCAAGCTGGTACAGCTACTCTGGAAAACAGTATGAAGGTCCCTCAAGATGTTAAAAATAGAGATACCCCATGACCCAGCAATTGCCCTATTAGGTATTTGCCCCAAAGATACAGATATAATGGAAAGAAGGGGCACATGCACCCCAATATTCCTAGCAGCAATGTCTACAATACCCAAACTGTGGAAGGACCTGAGATGCCTTTCAACAGATGAATGGATAAAGAAGATGTGGTTCATACATACAATGGACTATTACTCAGCCATCAGAAAGGATGAGTACTTACCATTTGCATAGACATGGATGGAACTTGGGGAGAATTATGCTAAGTGAAATAAGTTAGGCAGAAAAAGACAATTTTCATATGGTTTCACATGTATATGGAACATAAGGAATAGTATAAAGGACAATATGGGAAGGGAAGGAAAACTGGATGAGAAGAGATAAGAGAGGGAGACAAACCATATGGGACCCTTGACTCCGGGAAACAAACTGAGGGTCGTGGAAAGGGAGATGGGTGTGGGGATACGGTAACTAGATGATGGGTATTAAGAAGGGCATGTGTGGTGACAAGAACTGGGCATTATACCCAACTAATGAATCATTGAACATTATATTTTTAAAAAATGACACACTATACATTGGATAATTGAATTTGAAATTAAAAAAAAAGAATCTCAGAAGTAGGGGTTCTTGGGTTGCTCAGTTAGTTTAGCATCTGACTTTTGATTTCAGCTCAGGTCTTGGTTTCAGTGTTGTGAGTTCAAACTCTATATTGGGCTCCATGCCAGGTGAGGAGACTTCTAATAAATAAATAAATAGATAACATCTCAGAATTCGAAGGACACTTTTAGGTGGTGTAGTCCAATTCCCTCATTTTGATAGAGATTATTCTAGCCTCATGTAGTAAGTTAAGATGCCATGTTTGGGACAAATTGTATCAGTTAACGTTGTGTTACACTGTATGTATAGAAATCAGGCTATAGTGACTTGATCAAAGAAAAAGTTATTTCTTTTTATTATATAACAACCTGACAGTAGCCAGTCTTATATCACTCATAAGTTACTTGAGGCTGTTGTTTAGGATCTAAGTAGGCTATTTCTTTCTTCCTTCAGTATCACCCTTAGAATGTGAATTTCATCGTCATGGACCCAAGATAGTCCATGCTCTTCTAAGTATTTTGTCCACATTCCCAGTATACTCAAATTAAAAATCAAAATAAAAGAAACATATCCTTGCCATTGTCAAAGATTCAAAAATTCAGACACTAGTTTCAGTGAAAAGAACTGATATTAACAGCAACAAACTATTACAATAGGAAAGAGAATCCAGAATGAACAGAACCCAATTTCTACTTCTGCAGAGGTGACCAGGAGTATTAAAGGGAGAATAAGAGAATATGGAGAAATAAGTGAGACTCAGTCAGGGAAGTGGAAGTTAATAAAAAGCAGGAAGAAAATTTTGGTTCCTTGTAAAACCCATCTGAATTTGCTATCAGCTACTTATTGAAGTTTGGTTCCTGCCTTCCCACAGAGACAGAAAGACAGGGGCCCTATAATCAGATCTTGACTGGAATAAATAATATTTTCTTTGGCAGCTTTGAGCTTCTCTAAGTAGGAACTTAAGAGTGCTGGAATTCTTATCCTAGGCATGTGACCTTGAGCTCTTAGAAATTGTGCTAAGGTTTGTTCAAGTATTCTAATTGGGTTGGAGGAAGTGAGGAGTGGATAAATGAATATGCAGTTTTTATAAGTCATGGTTGAAGTCTAGTTAAGAATAAATCTCAGGGAGCCTATCCAGAGTTTGGTCAAGGGTATAATTTTTGTTACTACATTTTGTCTTATAGGGAAAGGAAGCCTTTTGTCCTAGAGTTATAGCAAATGATTACCCATAGCTTCACTGAACCTTGTGGAAATGGATACCCTTGACATGGTTTCCTGATATCCCCTCACATAATTGATTAATTTGGGGTAAAATATTAGGTAGGTGTCTTAGTAATATCACTGTCATGGTATTCCACACAGAATTTTTCTGATTTTTCTGAAAATTCAGTTACAGTAACAGCTAGGTGGCCACACCAGGTAGGGGGTAAAGGATTCAAAAATTGATATATGTTCTCAATCAATGTCTAAAATATGATGCTGTATCTCCCATAGCTAGGATTCACAGATCCAGGAATTAAGGTGTGGGCATTGTTATAGCACACTCACTATTACACCCAGTAAGCCTGTATGAAAATTGCCTTCCTATTCCTGTGATTTTATGCTCTACTACCTTAGAGATCTTAGTTTCAATAAAAAGGAGTGCTTTGGGGCACTTGGCTGGCTCAGTCTGTAGAGCATGGGACTCTTGATTTCGGGGTTGTGAGGTCAATCAAGCCCAGCATTGGGTGCAGAGCTTAGTTAAAAAACAACAAACAAACAAAAAAACAAGTAATGTTCCAATTGGGAAGTACAACAATGATTTCATTGAACTGGCAATTAAGATTACCACCTGGCCACTTTGGACTCCTCATGACTCTGTATCAACAGATAAATGAGGGGGGTTACTCGGCTGGCTGGAGTGATTGATCCTGACTTCTTCTCCACTTTGGAGTTAAAGAAGAATATTAGAATACAGGAGATTGCTTAAGATGTCTCAATATCATCACGCCCTTTGATAAAGGCTAATGGAAAACTATAACAATCCAATCCAATCATGACTACTAATAGCTCAAACTCTTCAGTTATGAGGGTTTAGTCATCTTGCCAGGTAAAGAACTTGGTAAGGTGTTTGATTGAAGGTAAAGAAATACAGAATGGGTAGTAGGAGAAGATAGTTATAAATACCAGCTACAACCATATGTCCAGTTATAAAAATGAGGATTATAATTGTCATAAATATGCCCTCCTTATTTGTTTTGAATACCTTTATATAATGTATAGATATATAAATTTACTTTCTTTCCCTTCTTATTCTTTCATCATGTAACATAAGATCTACTGACTTCATATCATACTATTTAAGTACTCTTAATTCTACATCACAGTATTTAAGTTTTAGGATATTAGCAATAGTAAACATCACTTAAGAGCTTTGCCTCCTCTGCTGGGGAAAGGTTAATGTGGTTTTACTTGAATACAGGATGATTGTATCCTGTTAGGTGGACTTGTAATCATGTTGTTGAATTTATTGGGAGCTTAAATGTGGTTTAAGGAGACTGTGTGAGTGCCAGGTTGACAAGGAGTGGATTTGTGATGACTAATTTTGTATGTCAACTCAACTGAATCATGGGGTACCCAGATATTTGGCTAAACATTATTTTGGAGTGTGTCTAAGAGAGTGTTTCCACATGAGATTAACATTAGAATTGGTGGACTCAGTAGAACAGGTTGTCTTCTCTAGTGTGGGCAGAAATTAGATGATCATATGAGGACCTGAATATAACAAATGGTGAAGAAAGGGAAGATTCATCACTTACACCTGTATGATTGAGCTGCAATATTGGTCTTTTCCTGCCCTCATACCAAGATTTTCAACCCCGGTTTCCAGGCCTTTGGCCTCAGATTGAACTATACTCCTGGCTTTCCTGTGCCTCTAGTTTTCAAACAACAGATCATGGTACTTCTCAGCCTCCATAATTGCATGATCCAACATCTCTTAATAAATAAATAAAAATAAACACATTTCATATGTATTTTAAATATAATTAATATTTATTTCTGTTTGTTTTGTTTATCTGGAGAACTCTGAATGGTAGAAGAGGTAAATAGCATTGCCTGATTTCTAATTATATAGATTTTGTCCAGGACCCTTTTTTAACCTCATTAATTAATTAGTGCATTTAATAAATCCCTGATAGCCATGAAATTCCATCATTGATAACACAAAGAAATTCTAGGTCAGAGTGTTTGTACACAGCCTAACACTTTCTCCTAAGGAGAAAGGCCAAGAGATGTAAGGCTTATGATGGGAGAGACCAATGAAACCACAAGTGGAAATATATGGAAGCCAACCCATTGTGCTCATGTATACAATAATGTGATTTCATTGTTTATTTTATTTTTTGTTTGGGGGTTTTGTTGTTGTTATTGTCGGTAGATTTTTGTTGTTGTTGTTCAACATAGTGTAATACCTACTTTATTTTTTTTTAAATTTCTTTTCAGCATAACAGAATTCATAGTTTTTGCACCACACCCAGTGCTCCATGCAATGCATGCCCTCCATAATACCCACCACCTGGCTCCCCCAAACTCCTACCCCCTCCCCTTCAAAACCCTCAGGTTGTTTTTCAGAGTCCATGGTCTCTCATGGTTCATCTCCCCCTCTAATTTCCCTCAACTCCCTTCTCCTCTCCATCTCCCCATGTCCTCCGTGTTATTTGTTATGGTCTGCAAATAAGTGAAACCATATGAAAATTGACTCTCTCTGCTTGACTTATTTCACTTAGCATAATCTCTTCCAGTCCCATCCATGTTGCTACAAAAGTTGGGTATTCATCCTTTCTGATGGAGGCATAATACTCCATAGTGTATATGGACCACATCTTCCTTATCCATTCGTCCATTGAAGGGCATCTTGGTACTTTCCACAGTTTGGCAACCATGGTCATTTCTACTCAAAATCAGGACTTTTAAAAGTCTGCTCCACTGAGGGAGGACTGGCCCGGGTTGGGAGTGCTCAGACTCTCTGGGTCAAAGAGAGTGCTGGCTGGCCCCTGCAGGCACCTCTCTCATGGAGTGGTGTGGGGTGTGATTTAGAGTCTGGTAGCATGGTGCATGCATGGAGAATGCAAAAGGTTTTGGTTCTGCTGGCTGGCGAGGCTCCCTGCCCCTCATGGGAGCTGCCACCGAGATGCTCTCAGGTGCACTGGCACCTCAGGGACCAAGACTTGGCTTCTTTGCCTCACTCTCTCTGGCTAAGTGCCAGGGGTGGCTCTCCTGGGTCTGGGCATTAAGCCCCTCTCCCTAACCTCCCCGATTGCCACAATTTCCCCCCACAATCCTTTACTCTTTTTGAGTGCTTTCAACCAGACTCCAAGTTAATGCTGATCCCCAGTCGCAGGGCATTCTCCTACTGGTGTATTACTTCCCAATGGGAAGCTTCTGGTGGCTCCCTCCCCCTTTTGTTTATCTTCCGATACCAGTCCAACATTCCCACTCTGCTTTACCTGCCCACTGGCGTCTTCTGCCCCCATAGAGATCCAGATGTGTAAAATTCTGATTTCAAGCTGATTTCATGGGTGATCGGAGTTCCTTGGTAGGTAATCAGCTCACTTTAGGGGACAGGTTGAAACGGCGCCTCCTCCTAGTTCCCGGCCATCTTGTCCCCCTTTCAGTAGATTTTTTATTGTTAGTGTTGTTGTCCTTCTGATTGCTGTGTTTTCTATAGTGGAAGTATTTATCTATTGTGACTTTCAAAAGTATATTTGTTGAAACAATTGAAGTTATATGAAATATTACTAAGAAATATTCTTTCAACTTCTCTAGAATAAGCATGTAATTTCTGTCCTATGTTCTGCCCACAAATTGATGCTTAATGAAAAGAGAAAAAAATGCTGTAGACTATGGCTCAACTAACTACAGTTTGCTTATCACACATCAATTTTTTTAGATAAAACTTTATTAATAGCCACATCCATTAAGGTATGTAGTACCTGAGGCTGATTTCCCAGCTCCCAGGGCAGAGATAAGTAGTTGCAGCATGATAATATAGCCTATAAGAATAAAATATTTAGAATCCATCTTTAAGGAAAAGTTTGCAGATCGCTTCTCTAGATAACTATAGAAAATAAAGGTACTACAAACCTAAGTTAAGTTAAGGAAACAAAAATCCTGTTATAGTTTGAACAATTTTAGGGAAGGACTTCTTAAGAGACAACTATCTTGTCAGTCATTTCCTTTAGTGGGGGACAATATTTTACCCTATCACAATATGGGGTATTGTGAGTAATTCACCCATATATTTATTCACATTTTATTTATCTTGAGAGAGATAAATAGGAAAACTCCATTCTAGCTATGTACTTGCTACTTTTGCATTGTGAGGAAATTTTAGGAAGAAGGCAGGACATCTTCCCAACCTCAAAAAAGCTGTGGAGGAAGTAAGAATTATGCCCTATGTTCCTCTTCAATGTGAACATCTTCCAACAGACAACCAAGTTAGGCTCTGTTAAAGAAGAAGTCCCAAGGCTAAGAAGAGTTTCTTCACTAGAGTAGCTTTTAAAGTGACAAAGAATTATTAGCTACAGAAGCAGTATATCATAGAGATACCCTTCTGGCCATTGGGAGGGTAGATAACCAATCAATTTAACATAATTATTGAAAAAATAAAGTAAAAAAATTCTTGCTAAAATTGATTGAGTTAAGGCCCTTTGACAAAACCCAGTGTTTTAGTAAAAAGAAAGCATGTGCAGCCTTCCAAATGAAGGGAACATATGAATGATTAGAAGATTAATATAGGAACATGGAGTCTGTGGTATGTGAGACAAAAGGAAGATTCCAGGAAGGAATTTAATCAGTCTAGATAATAATCCGGATCTGAAAAAGAAGAGTTAGTTCTTAAAAGAGAAGTATATGCAATAAATGGTGCTGGGAAAATTGGACAGCTATGTATAGAAGAACGAAACTTGACTATTCTCTTACACAATACACAGAGATAAACTCAAAATGGACAAAAGACCTCAACATGCAGAAGTAACCTCTTCAACATCAGCCACAGCAACTTCTTTCAAGACATGTCTCCAAGGAAAGAGAAACAAAAACAAAAATGAACTTTTGGGACATCATCAAGACCAAAAGCTTCTGCACAGCAAAGGAAACAGTCAACAAAACAAAGAAGCAACCCATGGAATGGGAGAAGATATTCACAAATGACACTATAGACAGAGGGCTGATATCCAAGATCTATAAAGAACTCCTCAAATTCAACACTCAAAAAAAAGATGATCACGTCAAAAAATAGGTAGAAGACATGAACAGACACTTCTCCAAAGAAGACATATAAATGGATAACAGACAAATAAAAAAATGTTGATCCTCATTAGCCATCAGGGAGATTCAAATCAAAACCACATTGAGATACCACCTTATACCAGTTAGAATGCCCAAAGCCAACAAGACAGGAAACAACAAGTGTGGGAGAGGATTTGGAGAAAGGGGAACCCTTTTACACTGTTGGTGGGAATGCAAGTTGGTGCAGCTGCTTTGGAAAACAATGTGGGGATTCCTTAAGAAATTGAAAACAGAGCTACACTATGACCCAGCAATTGCACTACAGGTATTTACCCCAAATATACAGATGTAGTGAACAGAAGGGCCATCTGTACCGCAATGTTCATAGTAGCAATGGCCACAGTCACCAAACTGTGGAAAGAGCCAAGATGCCCTTCAACAGAAAAATGGTTAAAGAAGATATGGTCCATATATACAATGGAGTATTGTGCCTCTATCAGAAAGGATGAATACTCAACTTTTGTATCAACATGGATTGGACTGGAGGAGATTATGCTATTATGAAATAAACCAAGCAGGGAGAGTCAATTATCATATGGTTTCACTTACTTGTGTAGCATAAGGAATAACACGGGGGACATTGGGAGGAGAGGAGGAGAACTGAGTTGGGGGAAATCAGAGAGGGAGAAGAACCATGAGAGACTGTGGACTCTGAGAATCAAACTGAGGGTTTTGGAGGAGGGTGGGGTGTTGGGTGAGCCTGGTGGTGGGTATTAGGGAGGGCACATATTGCATGGAGCACTGGGTGTGGTGCATAAGCACTGAATCTAGGAATACTGAAAAAATAAAATTAAATTTAAAAAATACTAAAAAAAAGATAAGTATATGTTTTTTGTTGTTTTTTTTTTTTTAGATATCAAAGATAAAAAAGAATTTCAATAGAGGATTTTATAGAATAAATGATAATGATAGTAGTAATAAGTAATAAGCCATTTTAGTCCCATTCTAATCACTCTATCCTTTATCTTTTAAATCATCCTTGATAAGCTATGAAAAAATATTATTATTCCCATTTCACAGTTAATATAAGACTTTAAGAGACTAAATGAAAGAATGTGCAATAATACTAAAAAATGAAACCTGGTCAATCTGACTCTGAAGCTCATGTTTATAAACAGTGGGGTATCATGCATATCTAGTTTATTGGCGAGTGGAAAAGCTTAAACTTTGACTCTTGCCTTTGCAACTGTGTCCTATCTCAAGACTGATATATATGTTCATTTGAAAGTCTCTTTATAAGGTAAAAATTCAGCTATGTGGACAACATGAATTATTCATAGGAAATAAACCATTTAAACATGTGCCTATCAATTATTTTTATATTCTTATTTAAGTTCCAATAAGAATAATAAGTTTAAATTTACATTGATTACAAATTTAGGTCAAATACATGGATTAAAGAATTAAGGTATTGGCAGTCAATTATGTTACAAGATGATCTGTTGCTTTGAATCATCACTTGAAATTAAATATAGCCTCCCCCCACACACATCCTAAAAATTACACATTTTATTTAAGAAATGTAAGTTGTTTATTCTATATTTTCACTATTTAAAAAGATTATGCAGGATTTTTATTTGAAAATGTCATATTTATGTGCAAAAGTTTATCTATCATTTTCTTGATTTAGTTCCCTGAAGACAGAGGATGGTATATCAGTAACATGATCCCAGCCCAGTGCAAAATTTGTTTATAAGGAAAGTCATTTCAAACACATTACAAATTCTGACTCTATGAAGCTGCCAAGAATTTTTTCATGTATTTGCAAAGAGTATTAAAAAATGTATAAGAAGAGTTTTCCATACAGAGAATGAAAGGTAGACTTGGCATTGCGATTTTCTTATAGTTTAAATCATGAATTAATTCACACTTACTTAACTTTACAGAAAAACATATACTCAGAAAAAAAATTAACAAATGTTCATATTATACCACATTTAATATAAACCTTTTTAATTTTAAACATGAGAACTATAGATAAGAGCAAATCATCTCTTCCTATCCTTTTCTCAATATTTGTCTCCACAAGTAAAAACAGCAAAGTTAATTGTATTACTCCCACTCATTTTTAATATACTCATTAAAAATATAAACTATAGTATAATTTAAAATTAAATATATCACCATCTACCATTATAGTTACCAGAGTCATTGTGTACATATTTTTAAAGAAATTGCTTATTTTGTCAATATTATCTTTTCAAGATTCATGTGTATGGGTTTTATGCAATTCAACTGCTGAATATTTGATTATTTTAGAATTTACTACTTTAAAATGCATTTATTCCTCTTTTAATGGACATTCCTGCTAGTCCATGTTCTTAATTACAAACAGTGCTTGGAACATTATTAAATTCACCCTCATAGGAATGTAAATGCAGGTGCTGGGTATAAAGTCTACACTTTTAATTGATTAAAATAATGAAATGGAATTCATCCTGAAAAGTGTTTGGAGTAGTTTCTCATCTTACATATATGAGTATTCTTATATTGTCATATCCTTAAATAATGGTTTGCCTTATCAGAGATTTTTGTTTGAATTTATGACTATGAAATGGCATTTCTTTGATTTATAGGGATATAAACTTTCTGAATATTTATTGGAAATCCAGATTTTTTAAAAACTGAGCTTTCATGTCTTTGTACATATTTAACTATTCACTAAAACTTCTTATTTTATTTTTTCAAAACTTTTTATAACAATTTTTTAAATGATCTAGATATCAGTTTTTAAGAGTGTTGTAATATTTACCTCTATTCCATGGCTTATATTTCAGCTTGTTTGTCTTTAATACAGTCAAATGTATCAGTATTTTCCTCTTCATGTGACAGAAACAAATCTTTCTTTTTCCATTTGCTAAGAGAGATTTTTCCATTCCTTCTCACACATATATATTACAACACCTTGGCATTTATTATATGCATTTAACATTTTTGGAATTATGAATATACTTAGCAAAGTTTAATAATTGTGAAAAAGAATGAGCACACATTGTCTTTTTGAATATAGACCTACATATATTCATATTCTGTAATTCTAATTATAAATGAAATTTCAAAAATAAGACAAAAAGTGATCCATCCCTGGGGCAAATTTTCATTTTATTCTAATTAGTAGTAGTAGGAAATAGGCTATATATTTTGTCAGACCCTCATATTTTAACAACTGAAAATTAAAGCAACTTAAAATTCATTAAGTGAGGCATAGGAAAACTTGTCTCAGGGTGCCAGGGTGGCTCAGTGGCTTAAGTTTCTGCTTTCAGCTCAAGTCATGGTCTCAGGGTACTGGGATCAAGCCCAGCATCCAACTCTCTGCTCAGCAGGGAGCCTGTTTCCCCCTTTCCTTCTGCTTGCCTTTCTGCCTACTTGTGATCTTGCTCTCTCTCTCTCTCTCTGTCAAATAAACAAATAAATAAATAGTTCTTTTAAAAAATTTTTTTAAAAAAAGGAAAACTTGTCTCTTCGTTAACATTTTTTTTTTTTTTTTTTGGCTACCGAAATCTCAAGATATAATAAAGTCCTGGACTAATCCCTGAATAGATATTTCAGATCTGAAAAAATCTTACTTTTTCTTGATACTTTGAATTACTGAGTAGTCTAGGTTTTGATTACTGAAAGCGATTCTGTTTTCTTTAACTGCTAAATGTTTAAGAACTTCCTTTGAATGCAATTTTTATTGCTATTTTTTAAAAACCATATCTACAAAAATGTATGTATCTCTACAGAAATTTAGTACATTCCAAATAAATTTAATATTCAATTTAAAAAAAAAAACTGGAAATCCTTTCTTGTCCATATTTTTTAGGGAAAAATTAAAACAGAACAGCTGGCTGCCTGGGGTGCCTGAGTAGCACAGTTTTTAAACATCTGACTTGGTTTTAGCTCAGGTCATGATCTTAGGGTCCTGAGATTTAGCCTGGCATCAGGCTTCATGCTCAATACAGAGTCTGCTTGAGATTCTCTCTCCCTCTCCCTCTGCCCCTCTCTTCTTGTGCTCTCTCTCTAAAATAAATAAATCCTTAAAAAACAAACTAACTAACTAACTAACTAACTAACAAACCTCCTGGCTGCCTATTACCTGAATTTAATATTTTGTCAGGTATCTATTAGATTATAGTTAATTAACATGTTTATATTTATTTGCTGTCTCTCATCAGATACAACTTCCACCAGAATCTCCTACCTCTTGAGTGGAATGTGGTTCCCATTACTGCAATTAATAATGTAAACTTAATAATACTGTATACACACACACAGACACATGCACACAATTTCCCTAAAATAAAATGGTATCATGTGCATTTTTTTTTGCAAATTTCCATTTTCTTTGAAAATTACTGTTTTGGGAATCATCCATTCCATATTAATATATTTATATTTGATTTGTTCATTTTAAGTGTATTTTAACATTTCCATCCCATGTATAAATATCATTATATGTGCCAAATCTATTTCATTTGTTTCTATATTTCTGTGTCACAGGAAATTACTTAGAGGAGGGTAGGTGAGCCAGAGATGAGCTAAATGGGTTATGGGGATAAAGGAGGGCACTTGTGATGCTTTGTTCTTATTTGTTTGTCTTTAGCACTTTGTTTTTATATTTTTTTAATGATGTTATGTTAGTCACCATACAGTGCATCATTAGTTTTTGATGTAGTGTTCCATGATTCATTGTGTCTGTTTGTTTTTTAGTGTTTTGAGATCTTCCTTTTCTCTTGTTGTAGGTATTTTTTTTAAAGATTTTATTTATTTATTTGACAGAGTGAGAGCAGAAGAGCACTGACAGGAGGAGCAACAGAGGAGAGGGCAAAGAAGGTCACCCACTGAGCAGGGAGCCCAATGTGGGGCTCTATCGAAGGACTCTGGGATCAAGAACAGAGTCGACAGTCATTTAACTGACTGAACCACCCAGGTGCCCCTTATCGTAGGTCTTAAAAAGCATACTTTTTGTAGGTCTTTGAAAGCATACTTTTATTATTTCTATCCTCTTATATTTTTTGAAGTTATTTTACAACAGAATATAGAACATCTTGGAGAATATGCACTTGAAAATGCACTTGAAAAGAGTGTCTGTTCTGTTGATGGGTGGAGTCAGCACTCAGGATCAGGTCAAAACGTTTTATAATGTTGTTTAAATTTCTATTTCCCTCTTGGTCTTTCTACTTATTCTATCAGTTATTGAAATTGAGGTATTGAACTCTCCAATTATTATTATTAAATTTTTCTATTTTCCCCATTTATTCCTATCAGTTCTTGCTTTATATATTTCAGAGATCTTTTATTAGATACATATATGTGTATAATTGTTAACCTTCCTTTTAAGCTGGCCACTTTATCATTAAAATGTCTCTTTATCTCTAATAATATTTTGTTTTAATTATTTGTATTAATTCTAAGTCTGCCCAAAAATTCCACCACAGACTTTAATAGTAGAAATTAATTATTTTACAGTTCTAGAGGTAAGGCCAGATATCAGCAGGCTTAGTTTCTTCTGAAACCTTTTTCCTTGGCTTGCAGATGGCTTCCTTCTAGCTGTGTCCTCACATAGTCTTTCCTCTGTTCTTTCCTCTGCGACCTTGGTGTCTGCCTGTATGTCCAAATACCTCTTGTTAAAAAGTCACATTCTGAGGTACTAGAGGTTAGAGTTTCAACACATGAGTTTTAGGGGAACAAAATTCAGCCCATAACATGCCTATTTTTTTTTTTTATTTTAAGATAGCCACTCCAGCTTTCTTGTATTTGCTGTTTGCATGACATAGCTGTTTCTATCCAGGTTTAAGCATACCTCTTTTTTTTTTTTTAAGATTTTATTTATTTGACAGAGAGAGACACAGTGAGGGAGGGAACACAAGCAGGGGGAGTGAGAGAGGGAGAAGCAGGCTTCTCACTGAGTAGAGAGTCTGATGGGGATCTAGACCCCAAGACCCAGGGATCATAACCTGACTCAAAGGCAGACATTTAATGACTGAGCCACCTAGATGCCCCTAAGCATACCTCTTTTTAAGGTCCTTTGCTTTATTGAGATTCACAGATATTGTGTTTTTTAAAAATTAAATGTTTGTGGCAACTCTGATTGAACAAGTCTGTTGACAAAATTCTTCCAACATTTACTCACTTCCTATTTCTGTGTCACAGTTTGAGGATTTTCACAATATTTCAATTTTTTAAAAATTATTGTATCTTTTATCTGTGACATAAATATGATTTGCCAAAGGCACATATAATTTTAGCAATGTTAATCAATCAAGTATTTTTAATTAAAGTATATAGATTATTTTTAGACATAATGGTGTTGCACACTTAATAGATTACAGTGTAGTATAAACATAATTCTTATATGTACTGGAAAACCAAAAAATTCATTTAACTCACTTTATTGTAATAGTTACATTAGGGCAGTGGTCAGGAACTGAACCTGCAACACTAAAGTATGCCTGTATTTGTCCCTTTGAATCTTTAGTGTGTCTTTAAATCTAGTCTGACAATATCTGTCTTTTAATGAGGTTGTTTCATCTGTTTGTAATGTTACTGATATTGTTAGACTCACATCTGATATTCTATGTTTTCTTTTCTATGTGACTTATATTTCTCTCTTCCTTTACTGCTTTATCTGCATTAAATAATTTTCTAATGTATGCATTTTTGATGCTGATTCTTTTTCACTCTACTTTTGAGATTTTTGTTCTTTTCTACTGGTGTTTGTATGGTTAACCACATATATCCTTACTTACCAGAATAAGCATCAGACTCAGTGTCTCAATCCAGTGATATATGGAAACATTATTCTTATTATAACTTTTCCTTCATTTTATGTGTTATTCTTATTATAGATATTACATTTCAGTGTTTCAAATTCAACATGTACCATGTATTTTTATCTATCATTTCCTTAGCTCAGTAGAGCTTTGCTCCCACCCACCTCCTTTGTGCTATCATTTGCAAAATATCTCATACATATTGCATTTACATTATGGGCCCAACAAAAATTATGTATATATGATTCTATACAATTTAATGTTAAGTAAAAAGGATAAAAATTAATTTATACTTACATGATAACTTTTATACTTACATGATAACATTTGCTGGTGGTTATTTATTTATTTATTTGGATTTGAATTACTATTTAGGATCTGTTGCTTTTAGCCTGCAGAACTTCCTTCACTATTTACTGTAAGGCAGATCTGTTAGCAACAAATTTTCTGCTTTTGTTGATCTGAGAAAGTCTTTATTTCTGAAAAATGGCTTTTCTGTATATAAGATTTTTGCAAGGTTGACATTTTCTTCTCTGAACACTATGAATAGGTTATCCTATGGATTTCTGGCACCTACTGTTCCTGTTGAGAAAATTACTTTTTATCTTACTAGGATTCCCTTGTATAAAGAGTTGTGGTTTTTTTTTTTTCCCATTGTTTTATTCAAGATTTTTTTTTTCTTAGTCCTTGAGTTTCAGCACTTTTATTTTTTTTCAAAGATTTTATTTATTTATTTGACAAATCACAAGTAGGCAGAGAGGCAGGCAAAGAGAGAGAGGAGGAAGCAGGCTCCCTGCTGAGCAGAGAGCCCAATGCGGGGCTTGATCCCAGGACCCTGAGATCATGACCTGAGCTGAAGGCAGAGGCCCCAACCCACTGAGCCACCCAGGCGCCCCTCAGCACTTTTATTATAATGAGTCTGTTTGTGGATCTCCTTGTGTTTATCCTACGTGGAATTCTTCAAACTTTCTGGATATGTAAGTTATTGTTTTTCAGTAAATTCAGGAAGTATTCAAACTTTGAAGATATTTTCTTTTCCTCTTTCTTTTCCTCTAATTATCCATTTATTAGTACACTTAGTGGTATCCTACTTTTCTCTGGGTCTCTATTTTTCTTCATTCTAGTTTCTCTCTGTTCTTTAGTTTGTATAATCTCTATCTTCAGTTTATATAATCTTTATCAATATATATTCAGATTTCCTTACTGTTTTTGCTAGTTGAAATTTACTGTTGAGGTGCTATAGTGATTTTTTAAATTTTAGTTATTTTATTATTTTACTCATTTGATATATTTAAAAGCAGACTAAACACAGTAAGAAGATGAATTATTAAACTCAAAGATATATTAATACAAATTATCCAGAGAGAAAAATTTAAAACAAATAAATACAGCATATTGAGTAAATACATTGACTGAAAAATTGAAGAGAAAAACCAGAGCAGAGTCAATATTTGTAAAAATAAAAGTTAAGAAATTTTCAAGTTGATGAAAGTTATCTACCCACAAGTTCAAAGCCTAGTGACACAAAACAAGATTAATATCAAACAAAATGAAATACAACACACCAATAAGGGAGAAAAACCCAAATGTACAAATCAAATATATAATCAAAAAAGCAAATACACTAAAGACATACTGCTGAAGCTAAAACAAAGAGAAAAATATTTAAATCATTCAGAAAAAAAAAAAACAACCTAGTAATAACCATTCCATAGAAGGATAATACCAATGCTAAGTATTGATCTAAAAATGTAACTTAAAATGTATGACATAAAGTAATAAACTAAAAAGAAAAATAGACAAATCCTCATGGATGGAGGTTTGGGCATGTCTCTCTCTCCCTTGCTCTTAAGATTTACTTATTTATTCAAGAGAGAGAGAGATAAAGTGAACTCAAGTGTGAGGGCAGAGGGAGAGGGAGAGAGATTCCTAAGCCAATCTCGTGCTATGTGCAGAGTCTGACATGGGGCTTGATCTCATGACACTGAGATCATGACCTGAGCCAAATCCAAGAGTCAGACACTTAGCTGATTATGCTGCACAGGTGTCCCTTGCATGTCTTTTGTAGGTGACAGAATAGGTAAAAAATAAGTAAGTACATGTGATTTAATTGACAATATTAACTAACATAAATTATTTGATTGTTCAATGATGACAGAAGTTAAAATAGTGGATACCTCAGGGTTATAGATTGGGAAAATATACAAGGCACCTTATGAGATTCATATACATTCCATGTTTTTTCAGTGGATGACACATGATAACATCATTAAACTACAAATCTAAGGATTTTACATTTGATGCACTTCATAGTTGTTTGTTATTTCTTATTTTAATAAGTAGGAAACATGTGAGAAAAAGAATTAAATCCAGAGCAAGGAGTGAGACGGTAGAAAGAATGGTAAGTAAATCACTTCATTTATCTATAATCACTAGTAAAATATAAACAATATATAAACAGTTAAAGATTTTTAAGTAAAAAGAAACAGTGTAGCAACAAAAGGAAAAACAACATGGAAACATAGAAGGAGTTATTAGATTTAAAAATCCTAAATTCTTTTCTTTTGGTGGTTGTGGATGACTAAAATATTACCATCAAGCCTTCTAAAATCACATGTCATTTAACAATTGAATGTAGATCTCCATTTTCAGGAATAGCAGACATGGTAATCCAAGTCAATTCTACCAATGAGAACTGTAGAAAGTGGGTAAGATCTACAGGATTTGTTTAAGCATACCCTGAGTTACCAAGACAGAAAAGAATTATAGGAACGTGATTCAGAAGAAACAGATTTCTATGTGTGGGAGTTATATTTATGCCACTTTAGCATGTAGATTCCAGAAGAGAGGCCTGGGAGGCATTTGACAACCCTTCATAGTGATGGGGTTGTGGGACTATTGGAGTCCAGGTCATCCCAAAGGATGTAAACATGTGCTTTGTCCTGAAATCTCCAAAATAATACTTTGAAATATTTGAGCATATTTAAGACAACTCTTTTAAAGTTATTTTCTGCTAATTCTGTCATCTCTGCAATCTTTATGTTTGTTTCTATTAACTGATTTAATTTCTGGCTTTAGATCAATTTGTTTAGCTTTTTGTATATCCAGTAATGCATGACTGGATGATGGATACTGTTAATAATATGTTGTTGTATATTTTAATTTTTTAAAGACTTTATTCTGTCAGACATTTTTGTTACTTACAGAGGTGGGATCCTTTTGAGGTGTTTTTAAACTTTGTTAGTGCAGGTAGAGAGCAGCCTTTTTATAGGAGAAATTTAGTCCTGAAAACTACTTCTTTTTTCATCTGCAAAATGAGGGAAAGTTCACAGCAGTACCAACATCATAGAGTTATTCTGATAATTAAATTCCTTAATCTATGTAAATAACTTGGAATGGTGCTTGGTGCATAGTATGATCCACTGTGATCTATTATTAATGCTATTATTCATATTATGATATTAGCAAGTCAGTAAGGTGAAGAAGGGAAGGACTAAAGAGAGCACTATCAATACAAGTTAAAGCACCAAAAAAGGACTATCGGTAAAGTTGGATAAAAAGAAAGTAAAAATATACAATGTTTTACATGAATCCCAATGTATCAATAGTTGTACAGTTAAAGACCATGAAGTAGAAAAGTAAGCATTTTTCCTAATTAGATAAAAAGTAAATAACAAATACATACAACTGCTAGGTAACATTCTTAAGAACATAGTAGTTAAAGGTGGCAAACTTAATATCAGATGAAATAGAGTTTAATAAAATGCATAATTCCAGTAAAAATCTTTTTCTTGTACCCATCTCCTTCTTGCTCAACACAATACATGTGCTTCAAGCTTTTAGAGCCTGATTCAAGTATAATTCTCAAGCATCATTACTCTCAACCACCTTCCAGGGAAAATGACCTGCTGATGATCTTGGCCAAAAGTTAGAGCTTTGTTTTAAATAAAGAAGAAACCTAGAAATAAAAGAAATATAAATGGTCTATGAGAATTATATTCACCCATTTCTAAAATATTTAGAAATCTTAGAGATTAAACTTTTAAATACTAAAACTATTCTTTATAACAATCTAACAATTTACTACTACTATTTAGTATTGCTATTTATTATTATGTGACATAGAATATTATAGGTAAATATATCTTATTCAGCATATACAAATTCATAGTTTAATATTTTTAAGTTATAACCATATGTGATTACATTTATTATATTATCATATAGAACTTGTATGTAGATAACTTTAATTGTTCAAATTAAGTTTCACCATTTAGTTTCTTTTCATTAAATTCAAACACAGGGATATACAATTACTTAAAATGGTTTTATTTTTCTGGAGAAGTGCAAAATACATGTTTAATTAGTTAATTTCCAAATAGCTGTTCCTGCTATACCTATTGACTGCCCTACTATGCCTTGTTCATAATATACAGAATTTAACTCAACCACCTTTTATGCCTAATGCTTTTCAATGATTAGGTTTCTCACATAAGGAATATTATTAAAAAAAAGAGAGAGAGAGACAATTAAAAGTCAATTGAATAAATTGAGTATTTGAATCTATTAATGTACTAGTATAGAACAGTTAATTTCTTTGAATTTGGGGGAAAATAAGAAAATAAAACAGAGGTATAGAATGACTGTCTTTATGTATAGTATTTTTAATCTTGAAAAATAAATACCTTGAGTACTTTTAGATTTTCAATTATAATTACCTTTTAGCTTTCATTTTACAAAAATGCAGGTTTAAAAGAAGAATGTTTGATGGATTACTTTCAGATAGATCAAGGTTTTTGAAGAGCCTGTAAGTTCAAGAAAAGGCATTGCTTGTGGGTAATTGCATAACCAGGCTAATGCAAATCACATGTTTAAGCTTTTAATAGCCTGTGTTGCAGCAGTCCAATTTTTGCCTAGACTCTTTGTCTTTATAGGATGTGTATGCTATACAAAGCCTGAAAAGTATGGTTAACTATATAATAATTGTTTCAAATGGTGCATAGAGGGTCCAAACAGCACACTTATGGGGTGCCTGGGTGGCACAGTGGGTTAAAGCCTCTGTCTTTGGCTCAGGTCATGATCTCAGGGTTCTGGGATTGAGCCCAGCATCTGGCTCTCTGCTCAGTGGGGAGCCTGCTTCCTCCTCTCTCTCTCTCTCTTCCCACCTCTCTGCCTACTTGTGATCTCTGTCTGTCAAGTAAATAAATAAAATCTTAAAAAAAAACATAAGCACACTTATTATCAGCTGAATTATTTTATATCACTGATGAAATTTGAGTGATGCCTTCATATATAATTAGTGAGTGGGACTCATAGTTGCTTTCTGCTTAATAGGGATAAATCTAAATCTTGCTAGGTCTGAGCTATACCATTTTTAGGAGCTTTCTTTTGGGACAAAATATATTTAATTAGTTCCATAAGTGGATAATTATTTAGAAAAAAAGAAATCACAAATACAATATTTAAAAGTTACCAAATAAAAAAGATTATCCTGCAATGTACAAAAATATAGTATATTTTTAATTTATTTAAATTCAACTTAGTTAACATATATTGTATTATGTTTCAGAGGTAGAATTTTGTGATCAATCAGTTGCATATAACACCCAGTGCTCATTACATCAATGTCTCTCTTAACATCCATCATCCAGGTACCCCATCCCCTCCACCTATCAGGCCTCCAGCAACCTTCAGTTTTTCCCTAGAGGTCAATGTCTCTTATGGTTTTCTTTCTGCTCTGTTTTTATCTTATTTTATTTTTCCTTCCTTTCCCCTATGTTCATCTGTTTTGTTTCTTAAATTCCACAGATGAGTGAAATCATATGGTATTTGTCTTTATCTGACTGACTGATTTCATTTAACATAATATCCTCTAGTTCTTTTATTCCAGCTACAAAAAAAAAGTTATCAAATTTTCATCATGTGAAGTACAATCAAAGAATAAAAATGTAAAAGTGTGGAAAAACATAATGCAAATGTATATAAAGGGTTAATTTAAAATGATTATACTATCATTCCAAATGGCAAGATTTCATTCTTTTTGAAAGTAACATGACAAAAATTTGATAACATAATTTTCCATAGCTGAAATAAAAGATTTTATCATCTTTTTTTCTATCCTTCCTCACCTATGATTATTTTTAATAAATATCCATCAGTGTAACAACCTGTTTTCAGTAATGTCATAAAAATTATCAGATTAAATTAAAAATCTATATAAGGAAAGTTATAGAATTTTGATCAATGAAATCAAAGAACTAAATAAATAAAGACGGTTTTGATCTATACATCCAGAGAAATCCTATACAAAATCCCAGCAAGCTGTTCTGTGACCAATAGCCACAAAGCAATTTTTCAAGAATTCTAAAGTTTATATGGTGAGGTGAAGCTGATCCGATTCACAAGGAGATTGCAAAGTTTACAAGAAGGGGCAAAAATCCCAGAATGATCAACTCAGTATTAAAGGAGAAGAACAAAATTGGAAGACCAACACTACCTGAATTAAAGATTTACTATAAATTTACACTATTGAAAACTGCAGTATTGAGGTAAAGATAGATAAATAGATCAATGGGACAGAGTAGAGAGCCCAGAAATTGACACACCTAAATATAGTCAACTAGTCTTTGACAAAGGAACAAAGACAGTGTAATAGGCTAAACTAAGTTTTTCAACAAATGGTATTGAACAATTGAACATCAAATTAAAAATTGAAGTTAGACAGACTTTATGCCCTTCACAAAGATTAACTCAAAATGGATTAGAGATCTAAATGTGAAACACCATCTATAAAACTTCTAGAAGACAACAGAACATCCAGTTGACTGGGTTTGGTGATGACTTTTTAGATAGAACATCAAAGATAAGACCTATGAAAGAAACAATGAGTAAACTAGACTCTGTTAAAATTTAAAAAAAAATGCTTTATGAAAGACAGTCAAAAGAATGAGAAAAAAGGGGCACCTGGGTGGCTCAGTGGGTTAAGCCTCTGCCTTTGGCTCAGGTCATGACCTCAAGGTCCTGGGATGGAGTCCTGCATAGGTCTCTCTGCTCAGCAGGGAGCCTGCTTCCCCTTCTTTCTCTGCCCACCTCTCTGCCTACTTGTGATCTCCCTCTCTCTTTGTCAAATAAATAAATAAAACCTTTTTTTAAAAGAATGAGAAAACAAACCACAGACTAGGAAAAAAATATTTTCAAAAGCCATAGTTGATTAAAAAAAAAAAGTCACCCAAAATACACAAAAAACTCTTAAATCTCATTAGTAAGAAAGTAAACAAACTTATTAAGAAATGGGACAAGGGATTCCTGGGTGGCTCTGTTGGTTAAGCGGCTGCCTTCGGCTCAGGTCATGATCCCAGCGTCCTGGGATCGAGTCCCACATCGGGCTCCTTTCTCGGCAGGGAGCCTGCTTCTCCCTCTGCCTCTGCCTGCCACTCTGTCTGCCTGTGCTCGCTCATTCTCTCTCTCTCTCTGACAAATAAATAAATAAAATCTTAAAAAAAAAAAAGAAATGGACCATGTGGTTCTTCTCTCTTCTCTTATTGATTTGTTCTATCACATTGATTGACTTGTGAATGTTGAACCACCCTTGTAAGCCAGGGATGAATCCCACCTGGTCATGGTGGATGATCTTTTTAATGTGCTGTTGGATCCTGTTTGCTAGGATCTTGTTGAGAATCTTAGCATCCATATTCATCAGTGATATTGGTCT
>PISX010011546.1:0-64816 GCA_004024625.1 Mellivora capensis | reverse complement strand
AGAAGATATTTGCAAGTGACAGTACAGACAAAAGGTTGATATCCAGGATCTATAAAGAACTTCTCAAACTCAACACACACAAAACAGATAATCATATCAAAAAATGGGCAGAAGATATGAACAGACACTTCTCCAATGAAGACATACAAATGGCTATCAGACACATGAAAAAATGTTCATCATCACTAGCCATCAGGGATATTCAAATTAAAACCACACTGAGATACCACCTCAGTTAGAATGGCCAAAATTCTGGATTAGAATGAGTTCAACACAGAAGCCTCTCCCACCACACTTCCCTGGAGTTCACGCCTCCAGGAATCAGGTAACTTCTCAGTTTAAATCCTATAATTACTGATAGAAAGCTGAAAAGGAAAATGTCAAGTCAAATAGCAGACTCTATCTTATTGAGAAACAGATTCCCTGGGATAGGGTGTTTGAAGCATTATTATCCTTAGTATCTGTGGATTTTGTTGTTGTTTCAGAAGGTAGTTTGCAACTGCAGTTAGAATTATGATATTGCCACTGTTGTTTTATTTTTTTAAAGGCAGGTTTTTATTATTTATTTATTTAGAGAGCATGGGAGGAGGGGCTGAGGGAGAGGGAGAGAAAATCTTAAACAGGCTCCAAGCTCAGTGTGGAGCCCAACCTGGGGCTCGATCTTACAACCCTGAGATCACGACCTGAGCCAAAATCAAGTGGGACACTTAACTGACTGAGCCACCCAGACACCTCACCACGGTTGTTTTAAAATCATTTAGTTTGTATGAAGATACTATATTTGAAAAGTAAAAGTCCTTCACCTGTCCTTGTGACACTTGCTGTTTTGTGATGAGCAAGGTCACTTCCTGAATGGCGTAGAAGCTGTTTTTCATAGCACTTGGCTGCTCTCTTCCGATCACCAGAATGTTCACTCTTGCCCCCCGCCACACCTGCCTTTGGTTTCTATGACAATTGTACATTATTATGTTATAAAAATTATACCCCACTTCCATCCCCCAGAACTCATTCATTCATTCATTCATTCTTCTTCTTCCCTTTTTTTTAAACTCTGAAGAATTTATCACTAGTGACATACTACATATTTTCTTATTGTTGTGATTTTGTTAAATTTAGAGCTCCAGGGTATGGGATGGTGGGCCACAGTTCAACAAAAACCATAAGGGAAAGTGAAGGGGAAAAGAGAGAGAATAAGAGAGAGAGAGAGAGAAACCCGAACAGGAAGCTTCCGTAAGAGAAAGATTTTTATAACTCCACAACTTGCTTTCCTAACCTCAAGTCCTGTGATCATTGTCACTGCCATCACATTTTCCTATTACTAACAATTTGTCTCTTCTCTTTTCCCAAAATTATGTGCCTAGAAATGATAAAATTTGGTTTATGTAAAATTTATTTTATATGTACAATAGAAATACAGAAGGTGATAGGACCTTAGAAATCATCCAGTCATCTTGCCTTCTTCCCACATTTTTGGGATAAACTGACAAAAAGCGATATAGTCATGATTGTATACGCACCAGCACTGCCTTCTGTTTTAGTTTTGGGATAGAAAAGTCTTGGGATTTTTTTTTTAAGTCTTGTGACTTTATAAAAAGATTGGAAACCTGTCCTTATCAAGACAGAAGCTCCCATAAACTCATGATGCCCATTTGCAATCTTGAGGTAATGGGATAAGTCACTGTATCAGACGGACCGTGTGAGTAAGATGAGCAGAGTGGTTGACGTGGTGTGATTTGAGAGGTGGTATGAAGGCCCTATAACCCAAGATACAGAACACTCTCAGTGTCAGAAATTGCACCTTTGGTTTTTATGCTAAGCTTTACTCACTCTGCAGTCCTACTTGAAAAGTAAATCCTCTGAATGGTGGAACACACAGGGGTTCTAATACTTGAGTTGGGACACAGAAACTTTGAAGTGGTCCCAGAAATCTAGGATACAGCAGCACTGAGATTCTAGGATTGGGGAAGGAACATAGTGGAAACCGGGAATGTGCTCAAAGATGAAGCAAACATGCTGAGAGTCTGCTGCCTACTTAAGGCCAGCTCTGGGTTTCTTCTCCAGTTAAATGGGTTAAATAAAAAAAAAAAAAAGGCTTTATATTGTTAATGGTAGGATATGATGCAGAACTAATCATGGTGTACAATGGCCCTGGGAAGCAGTGACACACAGTTATTTAACAACTGTTAATTTTACTAATTAACTCTTAGTTCTCCTCACTAAGTGAATACTGATGAACATGTAAAGATTGGTGCAGAACACCTCTGGGTGTTTTCTTCCTTTGATGTACCTGGCACAAAACAAAGCCTGTTTTGTAGGTTGAGATGAAATGAAAGTATGCTGTCATGTGTTGAAGGCAGGGTGGTCACCTCCTGATGTAGGCATAAGCTTGTAGAGAAGCTTAAACACAACAATAAAACTGACCAAACGTTGGTCTGGTTTTTATTGTCACGTACGTGCCAATAATTCTAACCAATGTTAATGGCAAAACAATTCTCTCCAAAACTGTACTTTGTTGGTCTAAATTCTAAATAATTCCTGTGGTTATTGTTGAGTTGAAATAAAATATATATAAATCACAGATTAGCACATTCTGATAACTTACCTTTAAGAAACAATGCATCCTGCATGTAAGTTAATTTGGAGAATTCCCAATTATACCTCAGCCCCCACTCATGGACTTGGCTGCATCCATTCCTTTCCATAGTAATAGCTATTGTTAAAGCCTGCTCTGAAGGCAATTTCTATCTTCAGACTTTGTGGTACTACATAATACTGTGTTTAAACAGAATACTTGAAATTTATAATTTAGCACAGTGATTTTAAAGATTAACAAACAACTTGAGTCACTTCAATCCAGTCATTCTGGGAAGTTCTTTTTTTTTTTTTTAAAGATTTTATTTATTTATTTGTCAGAGAGAGAGAGAGCACACGAGAGAGCACAAGCAGGGGGAGCAGCAGGCAGAGCAGGCAGAGGGAGAAGCAGGCTTCCCGCTGAGCAAGGAGCCTGATGCGGGACTCGATCCCAGGACTCTGGGATCATGACCTGAGCCGAAGGCAGCCGCTTAACCGACTGAGCCACCCAGGTGTCCCTGGGAAGATTTTATTACAACAGTGAAACAACATGCTAAATCTGAAATATGAACTTTTTGCCTGAAAAGTGTAAATCTTTTCAAACATTAAATCTTTTACTAAATTTGAATTGTATTTCTTTTTTATTGTTAATCTTTTTTTTTTTTCAAGTAAAAACTCAAGGAGGGCGCCTGGGTGGCTCAGTGGGTTAAAGCCTCTGCCTCTGGCTCAGGTCATGATCTCAGGGTCCTGGGATGGAGCCCCACATCGGGCTCTCCGCTCAGCGGGGAGCCTTCTTCCCTTCCCCCATCCCCCAACCCCGCCTGCCTCTCTGTCTACTTGTGATCTTTGTCAAATAAATAAATTAAATCTTTTTTTAAAAAAGCTTTAAAAAAAGGAATAACTCAAGGAAATAGAATGCTACATAGTGGTATGATTTAGTTGTCTAAATTGTACTTTTTACAGATGTTTTGATTTTATTAAAATTTTATCAGTTACTGTAATGCTATTATGCATTAACTGTGACAGACCACTGTGTAGGTATTAAGTTCCCCCCTTTAAAGTGCATTAGTGTACCTTATAAGTATTCATATTTTTTATTTGTTCTGTAATAAATATTTCATTTTATTTTTTTCCCCATTGGCATGATTATTATGCCAGTAAAAAAAAAAAAAAAAAAAAAAACCAACACAAAAAAACACAAAAAAAAACCAACAAAAAACCCCCACCTCCCCAAACTATCCATATACATACAGGCAATAAAAGACAATTTTCACTATCTGAACTCCTTTTCTGGACATCATTCTTATTCCTTTCATGATTATCACTGAAAATAATTTTGTCACATGGAGGTGATAGGTATTAAATATAATCTACTCCAAGCGCCAAATACTCTGGTACGCCACTAATATCTACACTGATTCTACACTGAGATATTCAACTAGGATCTAGTAACTAGTTGCTGCTTTGCAATAAGGCTTTGCCCTGTGGTTGATTTTTCCAGTGCTTACTAAACCAATGAGCCATGTAAGTACAATTTGAGTTCCATTTTTAACTTCATCAGAAGAAAGGAGTTCTTATTATTACAATTACTTTGTCTTTACTGGTTAAATTAACATTCAGCTATTGAGGTTGCTGTGCAACAGACGATATTATTTTACCTACTGTGTGTTCAAAGTAGTCTTGTCACAGTAACAGCATGCTAGCATGAAAAGCCTTATAACAAATAGGTAAATACATGTCTCTTGTGAATTAAAAGGGGGTAATTATGTCAGCTTTATTGCCTTTGTGGGTGAACAGCTAAAAATAATTGAACTAAAAATGTCAGGTAATATTTAACATTAAATACAAATTATCACAAAATTGTTATAAGAATGAGAATGACCTATAAAACATAATTTTTAGTTTCTCTTGATAGAGTATTCAAATTAGAATATGAAAACACATGCATAACTACTCCTTTATTTGCCCTTCATTTTAGGCAGCCCCAGTTCTATACACTAGAGTTTCAATTGCTGCAATTTTCCTGTCAAAATAGATCTTTGCTATAAAGACCCCCAAATTATTATTTTTATTTAAAAATTTTATTTTTATGCTTTAATCAAACAAAAATCAAATAAATCCCGATATTGAAAATATTTTGGCTTCCTAGAAACATGTAAATTATCTGTATGGGATGTGCTTATTACTGAGATGCATTTAAAGAAACAAACACCTAAACTTGCAACAGAGCTTCAAAGTAGTCTCTTTGGTTAACTAAACACTTATTCCACTGAGTCTGTCATCGTACCAAGTCTTTCTGGAAATTCCATTTTCTTTGTGAATGGCCTTCAAATCATGTGGCATATTCTTCCAAATATTTGATTTCTTAAAAATTGAGTCCCATGAATGTAAGACAGTTGATTAAACTAGATAAAGTGGGTTTAATCTAAAGAGAAGAGGCAATCATAAAGTTCATTTTTCTTCTGTAGCTTCTAAATTAGCTTTGCAGGCTTTTGCAAAGAGAAGTCTCCTCATTATTTTTCTGGCTATGATGGATTCACTAGAATCATCTCTGGAGGAGACTAATTTGAAAGACGATATGCATTTGAATACATAAGCTGGTAGAGTTAGTGAAGTGAGTCTCATTTAAAAAAAATAGTCAAACAGATTCTAATGGCTTTTGATATAAAGCAATAATTGGTGGCATTAACTAAGTTCACTGAATTTTAGCAAGAATGAACTGCTTAAAGTTAGAAGTCACTAGGGAACTGTCTGACTTGACCAGTTTCAGGATCTCTCCAAGCTTTTTCTCTTAAATTTTGCCTAGAACATTATCAGTGGTAGATTAATGACACTATTTTGCATATACTTATTTTGTTTAAACTTATTCAAAAACACTGTTTTGCTTAACTTATTCTAAAAATGACTTGAGGAAACCAACAATAAAGGATGTGACAATAAAGATCAATTAATGAAAATCCATATAATAGGGTAGTAATATCAAATAAAAATTAGATACAAGGAGAAAATAGAGAATAGTAAAAGGAACACAATACAAAGATGATAACCAAAAATATATTTTAAAAGCTCTAGAAAATGTTGAATAAAGGTCAACATTTCAGCTCTTAGCTTTTAGTTACCAAAGCAGAGGAAAATTATCTGTTAGAAGAATGTATATGTGTTTAAATTCATTTATTCTGTGCATAAAAGGAGAAGCAGTGAAGCTGGTTAGCTTAACTAGATGAAAACTCTTACACTGTTATTGGGAATGCAAGTTGGTGCAGGCACTTTGGAAAACAGTGTGAAGATTCCACAGAAAATTAAAAATAGAGCTACCCTATGACCTGGCAATTGTACTACTGGTTATTTACCCCAAATATACAGATGTAGTGAAAAAAAAGGAGGGCCATATGTACCCCAATGTTCATAGCAGCAATCTCCACAATAGCCAAACTGTGTAAAGAGCCGAGATGTCCTTCAACAGACGAATGGATAAAAAAGATGTGGTCCATATACACAATGGAATATTACTCAGCCACCAGAAAGGATGAATGCCCAACTTTTGCATCAACATGGATGGAACTGGAGGAGATTATGCTGAGTGAAATAAGTAGAGAAAGTCAATTATCATATGGTTTCACTTACTTGTGGACCATAAGGAATAACATGGAGGATATTAGGAGAAGGAAAGGAAAAGTGAACGGTGGGGGTAATTGGAGGGGGAGATGAACCATGAAAGACTGTGGACTTGGAGAAACAAAGTGAGCATTTGGGGGTGGTGGGGACAGGTGAGCCTGGTGGTCAGTATTAAGGAGGGCACATATTGCATGGAGCACTGGGTGTTGTACATAAACAATGAATCTTGGAACATTGCATCAAAAACTAATTGATGTATTTTATGGTGACTAACATAACACAATACAGATTTTTAAAAAAGAATATTTTAAAAGATAAATAATTGGGACGCCTGGGTGGCTCATTCGGTTAAGCCGCTGCCTTTAGCCCAGGTCATGATCCCAGGGTCCTGGGATGAAGTCCCACATCGGCTCCTTGCTCGGCAGGGAGCCTGCTTCTCCCTCTGCCTCTGCCTGCCTCTCTGCCTGCTTGTGCTCTCTCTCTCTCTCTCTGACAAATAAATAAATAAATAAATAAAATCTTTTAAAATAAATAAATAAATATATAAAAAAAGAAAATCTACATCTGACTTTGCCGCTAACACAAACTTTGAACTTCTCTGTACTGCAGTAAATATGGGAATTCAGTATGCTGTTTTCCCACATTTTGCTAGCACATTACCAAAAAAAAAAAAAAAATGGAATGGAAATAATTGGGACCTACTTCCAGTTCAGAGTTATGAAGAAAATAGAAACAGCTGACATTATTCAAGGGTGAGTCAAAAGGAATGAATGAGCAACGCTTATGTACTTTTTCTTTCTGTGTACTATGTCATTTAATTCATACACAAACCTTATGATGTTAAGACTCCTGGTTTACAAGTGAGGACCCTGGGCCCATGGCTGACTTATGCAGAGATGGCATTTGAATTGTGTCTGCCTAGCCCAAAAGCCAGAGTATATTCTCCACAGACTACACTGCTTCTTAGCCCCTCTGAGGACTTTACTGAAAAACTATCCTGAGTAGCATAATGAAAAGTTACTCCTATTTTAGATTCCCTAAGTGTCGAACTCTGATTTTCAAAACCCCCCCAAAATAATTTTTCTACACTCATCTGAGTTTCCACATTTCTGTTCACCATATGCCACCTGAACTATTATTTACTCAATACCTTTCTTTATAAATGTTCATTTTCAATTTATTTTTTTAAATTTAATTTAAATTCCAGTATAGTTTATACTGTTATATATTCAATTTTAATTTATATTTAAGGATGAAACTTTATATGACTACTAAAAATGTAAAACCAGTGCATTTGCTAGAAACAGAAACGTAAAGAGAAATACCCATTAGTAGGTGTGGGTTCATGCAGCCCCTAGGAAGCTCTCAGGCGCCACCAACTGGGCATCCCTAGGGAACCCTCTGATGCAGGACTGGGAAGTTAGGAAGGTCCTCCCTTCCTTGGGTGTAGAGGAGTGGTCTTCAGCGGGAGTTACTGAGGGTCTCAGAGGCCTCGATGTTATCCTACCATTCATTTTTCCACTTTCAGACATCAGAGAGGCTTGGAATTGTGGTCGAGACTCAGATCTGGGGAAGATGAAGAAATATGGCCACCTTCTATCAGAACTCTGCAGCTTAGGGTATTTTATTCAATCAAGCTAATTTGGGCAAAAGGGTCAGTAAAACAAAAGTAAACAAAATGTCCCTATTCTGTGGGGAAAGAGCAAATTATTTTCAACGCTTTTTAGCATTCTAAGATTTAAGTACCTTTGTTCTGTAACATTAGATTTCCAGGAAGCTAAATTTGACAATTCAAGAAGTGTTTTATTATATCAATAAATCAAGCAGTTTGACATTAAAAATTATGTTATCAACTAAATAAATATTTTCCTACTATTTATAGGAAAAAGTATTTCAAGAAAACTCCAGGGATAACAGCTAGTACTTAAAGAATTTCTATATCTTTTAGATTATAAATTCTGGGAAAGCAATCAATCTTTTCATTTTTCCTATACCTAATACAGTATGTCACATAAATGTATGCTTCACAATATTCTGGATACATTCATTTTCTTACCAGACATCAGACTCAGGTTTAATCAGTGGTTCATCTTATGAAGAAATGACTTTCACATGTAACAGTTATGAATGGCATAGACTACATCTTGGATGACATACAGAAAAACCTTCTAGAATCAAGCTCTATTAAAGGTTTGGGGGCTATTATTGTTATTTGTTCGATGTTCCTATTGACGGATTTTATTTTCATTCAGTCTCACTTTTGACGACTGTTTTTTCAAACCTTATAGTACGAATTTTGGAGGAATGTCCTCCTATGAATAATGATGAATTGTTAAACTTTAGTAAAGTTTATAAAACTCTTAAACCTGTGTAAGTGATGAATCACTGAATTCACTCCAGAAACCAATATTGCACTGTATATTAGCTAAAATTTAAATAAAACAATAAAATAAAAAAACACACCCACTCAATTCTATAGCCGGTTTATTAGTTCCAAGGGCCCGGTTAAGCAGTGGAATAGGCATCCCTACAAGATAAGATACAGCTGAACATATAAAACCCAAGCCCAAAAGGGACACCTAACTGGTCAGTCAGTAGAACATGTGACTTTTTTTTTTTAAATGGAAGCACTAGGGTTTATTAAACTGTGCCTTAGTACAGGTGGTGGGGCTTGGCCATGGTGCTCTTGAGGTATAAAGCCCAGACTTTCTGCCAGTTCTTCTTGAGCAATGACACCAGGAGACTGACAGTTAAGTGGATGTTGTACACAAGCTCATCACCTGTCATCTTTACGTGGCCAACAGCCACTGCAAGATGCAGCACCTTCTTCATCTTGAATTTGTTGGTGGACTTCATTTAATCTACTTTGGCTACCATGTTCTCATTGTGGGTCAGCAAGGAAGGCAACCTGCCAGCCTTATTCAGGCCTGGGCCCAGAATTCGTGGGCTCTGCTTGATCAGAGATTCTGAAGCCAAAAATGTATCCTACTTCTTGGCCAGGTTCTTGACTAATTTTTTATTCTTGTTGAGTTTCTTTAGTGCTTCATGTCCATATGAGGGACATGTGAGGGATATCCACTGCCTTGGCCTCATCAAAGTGCCGCTGGTCCCTCAAAACACATATGAAGAACTTGGGGCAGGGAGTGGACTTAAGACTGATGGCAGCCAGGAAGCGTTTGTCCTTCTGAGGGTCATAGTTCTTCAGGCTGATCTGCAGTTCCACCGTCTCCAAAAACTTCCAGCCCTTGCACTGGTTCCCATGTAGGACTTCCTGTACCACCTCATACAGGGTCACAGGAGACTTTGCTGCTCATGGTTCCTCACGTCAAAGGAACCACAAAACAGCAGAACATGTGACTTTTGATCTTGAGGTTGTCTTAAGGTATAACTGTCTAATTATAAGCAGAGACAGTTATATGAAAAGGCCATTTTTAACTTATGATATAGAAGGGAAAGAACATTGAATACCTATGCAGAGAACTTGGTATCATTTAAAACAATAATCCTATGAAGCTAGGAGGAAAGGGAGGATCACAGAAGTTAAGTAATTTATCCAGGACAACCCAACTTGTAAGTGGCAGGTTTTGAAATCAGCTGTGTATGACTTCAAAGATTGTAGACTTCCTCTACACCACTCTGCCTTTGTGGTTAATAGATATGTTCAAAATACTCACTTGGAATTCTTGGATACTGGTGATACTATTACATCAGTATATGGGAATCACTGAAAGCTGTGGCTTTGTGGGGTGAGAGGAGTCATAGCATATCAGGTCATATTATATTGAACAAAATCAGGATCAACTCTGGTGAATAGTGGGGAACTCACAAAACCATTGTAGAATGAGCTCCAGAAAGGATTTCTAAGAAGGGAGCACCAAGGGCTTTAAGGTTCACTGAAGCATAACTGCAAAGAATGTGTCCTATGATGGGCAGTAACCACAGGCCTCAGCAGTTGCTGGTCTAACAGGCTGAGCCAAAGCTCTGTACAGTATGTCTGAAGAAGTGTCACAAATGGTGACAATTTCTCTGAATAGTGCTATAGATGGCAATCACAGGGCAGAAATCACCTATGCTGAATGTGGACTGAACCACTGTTTGAACAATGAGTTTCTTATACACACATGCAAAACCATAATCACTCAAACACCATTGATTTGTTTTAGGTGGAAAGACAATCTGCTTTATTATGTATTTAACATTTTACTACTTCACTGAATCAAGACTAAGCTTCTTTTGTGTTTCTCGTGGCACTGGGAATACAAAGATGGGAAGATAAATGTCATTGTCCTCAAGAATTTCAAAATATTGGCATGGGAGGTGGAGGAAAGATTTGTAAACGAATAGGTGAGACCAGTGCTCTGGAGCTTATATTTCTCTTGTTTTACTTACTTATACACACGTATATATGTGCATGTATACATATTCAAACGAAATAAGGCTAAGTATATATTCCAAAGGTAGAAGTTCTACTGTAGGTAGAGAAAACATTAGCCCTATCGAATATAACATATTTTACTCTACCAAGTTAAATAAGTTCTTCACTTACATATTTTCTTTATAATCCTTTATACAACATTCTGTTTTATTCATTGATCATACGGAAGCAAATCTCATACTAGCACATGTGAATAGGCATTCAAAATTATCAAGGAAAGGGAGACAGAGCGGAGGAATGTAGAATTAGTAGGCAGAAGTGCTTTTGTATTTGCATCCTAGGGTGGAAGTTAAATATAGCAATAATTCCTTTAGAAATTTATATTTATGTATCTATCCAAATCTCAAACATTGGGAACCAAAAAAATATTCCATGTATATGCTTACTATCTTAGATGTTCAGGTTTCTGGAATTCTGTTTGTCAGACCTGCACAGATACGATGTTGCCTTTGGGATGCCCTTCTGTCCTGTTTGTCTGGGGAATATCAATCATCACTTCTTTGGACAGTTTCTGTATTAACAAATGTATAGAAGTAGCCTTCCATATTATAATGCTAATACACTGTGGGAGTCATAAGGTACCATCCAAAATCAGATACTATTTTTTGTTTTTGTGTTTAGTTCTGGAGTGGCACATAAGAGTACAATACAATAAAGTTTAACATTGAGTTTTTCTTTCTTTTTTTGTTTTAAAGATTTAATTTATTTATTTGACAGACAGAGATCACAAGTAGGCAGAGAGGCAGGCAAAGAGAGAGGAGGGGAAGCTGAGCAGAGAGCCCAATGTGAGGCTCGATCTCAGGACCCTGGGATCATGAACCGAGCTGAAGGCAGAGGCTTTAACCCACTGTGCCACCCAGGGGCCCTAACATTGAGTTTTTATTGACTAAATTAAGGTCTCCATTTCAATTAGATTACACAGTAATTTTTAATGTGAAGTCACACCTAACGTTCAATTGTGTTTAGGTCTTCAATATTAGATAAAATGGCATGTTCTTTTAATAGAAGGAAATATATATTCTGGGCATGAAGCCACTGATACCACATCAGTTAAAAAGTCCTCTTGCCAGACATGAACAGACATTTCTGCAAAGAAGACATCCAGATGGCCAACAAACACATGAAAAAATGCTCCACATCACTCGGCATCAGGGAAATACAAATCAAAACCACAATGAGATACCACCTCACACCAATCAGAATGGCTAAAATTAACAAGTGAGGAAATGACAGATGCTGGCGAGGATGTGGAGAAAGGGGAACCCTCCTACACTGTTGGTGGGAATGCAAGCTGGTGCAACCGCTCTGGAAAACAGTGTGGAGGTTCCTCAAAAAACTGAAAATAGAGCCTCCCTATGACCCAGCAATTGCACTACTGGGTATAAACCCTAAAGATACAAACGTGGTGCTCCGAAGGGGCACGTGCACCCGAATGTTTATAGCAGCAATGTCCACAATAGCCAAACTATGGAAAGAACCTAGATGTCCATCAACAGATGAATGGATAAAAAAGATGTGGTATATATATATACAATGGAATACTATGCAGCCATCAAAAGAAATGAAATCTTGCCATTTGCGACGACGTGGATGGAACTAGAGGGTATCATGCTTAGTGAAATAAGTCAATTGGAGAAAGACACCTATCATATGATCTCCCTGATATGAGGAAGTGGAGATGCAACATGGGGGGTTTGGGGGGGTAGGAAAATAAAAAAATGAAAGAGGATGGAATCGGGAGGGAGACAAACCATAAAAGACCCAATCTCAAAAAACAGACTGAGGGTTGCTGGGGGTAGGGGGGTTGGGAGAGGGCGGTGGGAATATGGACATTGGGGAGTGTATGTGCTATGGTAGTGCTGTGAAGTGTGTAAACCTGGCGATTCACAGACCTGTACCCCTGGGGATAAAAATACATTATATGTTTATAAAAAAAATTTAAAAATTAATAAAAAAAATCATAATGGGAAAAAAAAGTCCTCTTGCCATTATTAAGCTATGAACATTACTAACCACTTTTTCTGGTTACTTCCTTAGCAAAAGTAGAGTTAGAGGCTTCGTATTTGCTTTATTTAAAAAAAAATTTTTTTTAGGATTATGGACAAAGATAGTTCTTTAGGGAAATGTTAAAGTTCATTTTAAATATAAACTTCTATATAGTAATTCATAACTTTAAAGTAATTTTTATCAATTCTCTCTGACTTTAAAGTAATAAATATATAATACTCTGTAAATATATGTTATAGAAATGGTAATTAATAAAATATCTGGCAAAGAGGTTCTCAACAGCCTCCAGCATAGGCTAATAATCTTTGCTAATTGTGCCAGATAAATTTTTAGGTTGAAATGTAGAAGACTGACAACCTGTCTTGGTGGTGAATCTAAGAAAACAGTTCTTCAGAAATTAGTCAGTGCATAGGAGACTGCAGAATACTGAATTGCATTCATTAACATTAATAGACCAAGTAAAATACTGTACTTTAATCCCCATTAAGTACTGTACTTTTTTTACTCCTAAAATATAAAAGTGATTTAAGTTGTTCATTTTAGATAGGTGAAAGCTAAAATTCTTTCTGAACTTTTAATTATTAATTACCCATTTTACCAGTATATATACTTCTTAAATTTTTAAATGTCAGACTGACATATTATCATTTGCTGTCTTGACTTTTCTCAGCTTAGTTTTTATGAGGTAGTTCAAGACAACTGTAGCTCACACAAGTGCTCACACTTACCATGCTGTTTCTCCAATGCACATACAATATATTATTATACATTCACTTCAGCAACTTCACAGCTGTTTTCATTTTTTGTTTGATTGCTTTCAGCCCATTATTCCCTATGCACTGTTGTTTCTGGGAGGAAAGTTTTATTGAGCATTTGGAAGTAGTTTGAAGTAGTATAGTCAAGCAAATTAGTCTTTTTTTTTTTTTTTTAGGGGATACATTTCTTAGATGAAAATCTTCAAAAAAGAATATTGAAGTCTGATGCTTAAATATTTTGAAGATAGTTCAGAAACATTTAAGTTAAATGTCAGTTATCTTTCTAAAATGTACACAACTCATTTTTACTATCACTCATGCACTGTACTAGTCTGGAGAATAGCAGGTTGAAGATGCAACAAATATTCTTTGAACACTTCAATAAACACAATGCAAACATTCACTTTAATAATGTTGCCTTTGTTAATACAAAACTGAGTGCATTTTTTTCCTTGCCCCTGGCTGAGCCATGACTAGCTGAGTAGCAACAGCAGAGTGCTGAAAGAATTTTTCAACAGCAATTTGCTTGTTCCAATTTACTTTTCAAGGTTGATGATCAGGATCATTATGTTGCCGCTAAAGATCTATTTCTATTAATTTGACCCAGTCATTCCCCTTGTTCTCATCATGTTTAGTTTCCCTGGCAGCTTTAACTGAATCAGAAGTGCCACTGGCACTCCGGTTCTATAGCTTACATACAAAATGAACTCCTGTATCCTTTAGGAACAGAACTGTTACACCTGCTGAGAAAGTATGGGTACACTGAAATGAGGGACTCAATGAAACCTCTGCTTTTTGCTCTTCAAACAGAAATGCTCTTTTTAGTTAGCAGACCTATACAATAACACAACAAACCATTATCTGTTTAATTCTTTCTTTAAAGAAATTCTAAGAAGCCTTGTTTTTTTTTAACTTGAACACAATCATCACTCATCAACAAGATCAATACATAGAACTTGTATGTAATTTAAAAATTTTACATGATACATATTGAAAAAGGCTTCATACCAAATGTATAATGCCCTAAAAATGTAAAGGAAAATAACCAAGTTATTTTCTACAGCCCCAATAAGTTTCAAAATAGCTAAATGTTTTCCTGATCTCCTTTCTATGAGGGAATGTGTATTATTAGTTCCAATATATATAGTTCCAACAATTAAAGAGCCCCAGCTAAGTGATTTGGAAAATCAATGGTAATAATACTCTTCACACTAAACACAACTATAAAACTGACAAAGGAACTCTAGCTTCAATCACTGACAAATTAACAAAGCTAACAATATAAATAAAATGGATCCCACTTAATTCAGGCTATGCTTCTTAAAGGGAAAAAAAATCACAGGGTTTGAATACAGTCATTAATTATCCCTTTATAGCCTGCAGAGGGCACTCAAGTCCTCTGAAAGAAAAAGTAAAAATTTTAAGAGGCGTAATAATGATTTTTCATTTATATTAGTAGTAGTATATTAACTAAACAATATTGTTTTTACAGATACTATCATTTAAAAAGAAGCCATTTAAAGGAGAAAAATACAGTTTGACTTCAAATGTTTGATGGATTATTAAGACATGCAAATTTCCACATGTCTTACTGGAAAAAACAATTCAGTAGGTGGTTTCCATCCCAGGGTACCTGTCAATCCGTAAATGTTATGCACCGTACATTAGCACCACACTGCCGACAATTACACAGATTAGTCAGGGCCTAAAGAAAGCAATCTGGACCTCACAGTAAACTAGTAATACAGATAAGGCATTGACTGCTCCAGGCTATACATACACAATAACATTATCATCTCCATAAAACAGTTGATGAAAAACATTAGAAGCTGGTTGAAAAGGCTTTAGCTCCTAAGAGTCGTAACCATTTTTCAGAGTAATTGCATGAGCTCTCCGTTAATTTTCATTTTATTGAACGTCTCCATTACTGTTAACATGTTTGGAGAGAAGATATTTGACTTTAAATACTCTTCCTTTGACATGAACACAAACATTTCATAGGGAAACCAACCAAGTCAGACACAGTAACATATATTACACAAATACACATACATATGTGTATACATACGTTTCATCTAGAGCCTCTGATGGCATATACTGCAACATTTATCAACTAAATATAGACTGCATAGAGTAGTTAATTATTAAACATACTAGTTTCTTAGCAATACAGCCAGGGATCCTGCCCTTCTATCTTTTTCTGCTTCTCAATTTTGCTTTGGTATATGTGCTGCCCAAGTGAGAAGGTCAATTTTGCTTTGGTTAGGTAACTTGTTATCAGAAGATATTTAGAAACAGATTGGTTACTAAATTGGAAGTAGAGAGAGACTGGTTTGGCACCAACATGAATTAGATGTGTACAAGTCATTGTTTCAATTTAGAAATTGGATCACAGAATGTTTGAGACCAAAAAAAATGTGTGGGGAAAGTTATCTAAACATGTAACTTGTATTCTAAACTGCTAGTAGAATAATGAACAATTATAAAGCATTTTAAAAATGCCTTGTCTGTAATAAAATTAATCAATAATAATTTAGTGTTTTAAAACTATTTTTGTTACAAATTATCATGTTTCTTTTTTAAAGAGTCAAACTTGAAATATACTTAAGGAGTAAGTCTCCAAATTTGGTATCCTGGAAGATAAATATTGACACTGATGTTGCTAATAGTTTTCAAAAGCTAATTCTTTAAGAAGGCTAGCATAAAACACATCTTAAAATTTTATTCTTAAAATATTGTACAAAATTCCATAAAGTATTTTAAAATTCAAAGTTATGGAAGAAGAGTAGCCAATTAAATGAGAAAAAGGCAGAAGAAATAGTAAACAAGACAGCAGAAAGTAGTTATTTTGATAATTTAAAATAATCTGGATTATTTTTGTAATGGCATCATTTACCTTTATGGAAAAAAAAACCCCATCATTCTGGAAAAGAATGTGATTATTCTTACGTTGGCAATATAACAAGCCCCTTTTTCTCAAGGAAGGACTAAGTTAACAAATAAAGCTTTAAAATTGCAAGTCTTAAGATGAATAATTGTGTATTACAATATGTTTTCCTCATTGGATTTCTTTACCACATAGCATGACATTTTTTAATGGGGGGAGGGCAGGGAGAAACCATGCAGTTTAATAAAATAGAAGCATTTTCTCAACCTAAGTTATAGCCACTGCTTTGATTTTTGGTTTAACTCAGGACCAATAAGTATACACTCTAGTACATGAAACAAAACTAGAAGATATACTTAGAATGTAGTCTTTGTTTCTTCTTTCTTCAAAGCCTATGTTTCCTAAAATCATTGTTAGTCAAAGCAAAAAGAAATGTTTGTTCTATTACGTAAAGAAATAAACTTCATTTGGTATTCAATTGACTTTCTAACTTAGCAGACAGGACTTTACATCTTCAAATACTGAAAATAAATTGCATTCTTGGCCCTTGCTTTAAAAGGTTAGAGAGAATAAACGCACACCCTGGTAGTGTTCTAGTGATCTCCCTAATCTCAGTTGCACTTTGTCAGAACGAGGTAACTGGTAGTTAAGTGAAATACCCTAGATCAAAGGGGGATTAATCACCAACTGAATCCTTGCTGAATAAACCTGTCATTCAAGAAAATTATTTCCACTGAACTTAGCAGAGGATTGAAGGTATTTGCATAACAGGGACCAACGTACTTCAGCCAGGTTAAAAGGTTCAGAATTCATCCCATGTTTAGCTTTTTGCCTCCTTTTCCTTTCAGCAGCTGCGTACAATGGTTTCTAATCTGATAATACAGCTAACTATCTAAATGATGTCAGAACAGGAAAGTATTGCAAAGTTTGGATGAGGGATGGATCAATTTCACTTTCAGTAACTCCTAAATCTGATTTGTTGGAATTTAAGATGTAATCCTAAAAAAGTCCCTTAAACCTGAGGACTGTTTATTAACATCCCTTTTCTGACCTTTGTCTTAGAAACAACGGTTCTGCTATGGCAGCAGTCCCCACAGAGGCTCTGGATGATAACTCGACCTACCTACCTCACAGGGATGGTACAGGAGTCTACGAATGTCTGTAAAGCAGTGTGAAATACTATAATAAAAAATAAAAGAAAAATATTAGTTGTTACTATGTAAAAACTATGCTTTGAAAGACCTTAAATCATACAGTGTATAAAAGCCACAATAATTTTAACTCAGAAATAACTAAGTTGGTGTGAAAAAAAAAAGTTTATGAGACAGACTATTGTTTAATCAAAAAAAAAAACTTTTTACACAAATAATTCCCTTAAGAATTCCTGATAAGGCTATTTAATTCAAACCTGACATTTGAATCGATAATTTAAAAAAGGAAAAATAAAAAGCGCCCATCCCTTTAAGGGTATTACCTTACATCGTAAGAGTATTGGTGGCTTTAAAAAGTTTTAAAAGTACTGTTCAGTAAAAAAATGAAGAAGGGTTTTACGAAAATCATGAACTACTTTTTTTAGAGTACATTTTCAGAAATTTTACACGTCTTGTACCTTTTGGGTCTCCTGAAGAATAATTACCCTTATGATAGACATCAAGTTTCATAATCATATTTTGGCACTAAAAGGGAATTTAGCAATTTTGCATCTAGAGTATGTCTGACACCATCCAAATCTTTTACTGGAAGTAGATGCTCATATTCACAGCAAATGCAAAGCATCTTTCAAGTTAAAAAATGCAAAGAATAGTTATCAAAGGAAATGAATAAAATCCATAGTGAGATAATTTTTTAGAAAATGATTGAAGTTTTAACCCAAGAAAGGACTCTTAGAGTGTCTTATAGCTTAGAATAAGAACATGTCAATCACGATTAAGCTTCTGGAATCGGAATCCCTTTGAAATGCAGCTGTTTCTTCTTTAATTGTGGCAGCGGACTCTGAAGAAAAGAAAGGTCCAGCCTTAAAGATGAGTAAGGAATACAAAATAGCTCAGGATTAGTTGTGGAGTTCAAAGGTCGCTAATTACACTAAGGAGTTCCCAGACACAGGGAAAACATTAAACAGGTCACCTACCAAACGGGAAACAGACTTTGTCTTCAGAAATTATCCTGAAGTGACAGGTTTCTAGACAAAATCAAAAGCATCACAGTGTGCCCAGCTGATCTCAACAGGATGAAAACATGAGTTGGTTTTAGTTCTGTAGCATTATGTTAGAATGGAATGGCAACAGATGGCATCAGGTTCCCCTTCACCCTACACTTTTCCAGTATTCCCTAGATTTTCCTCAGGCTTCTAGAAATGTCAAATCAAAGATTCACTGGCTTTTCTGATTGCTTATAAAGAAAGTTTTCCCTAGGGGATTATTATACTGAATATCTGTGTACTTACTAGATAAATGCCTCTTGCCCATCTTAGTGTACTTTACTCAACATTTATACAATCAAGATGTCCAAATGGCTCCATTAATATTAACATAAGTTAAACGTTAAGCTTTCCTTCAGTTTAAGAGAGATCAAATAACTTAAGCGAAATGGGTTTTTTCTTCTTCCAAAAGGAAAGTTTTTACTACTGATTATCTATGATTAAGCCAGAATAATAAGTTAAAGTCCTGGTCAGGCAGTTATTCTATTTTCTTTGTTACTTGGGATAATTTTGAACATAGAGCATTCCGCCATGATAATGCCTTGCAGAAAATGAGAATTTATAATGAGTGAGATTGACCTTAATTAAAAAAATCATATTTCAAATCCTAAATTTATATGCACTCTCCCTTCAAACTGTCATAGCTCTTTTTCAAGGAGTTAGAAGCTTCTTCTAAGCTTTTCCTTAGGAGACTGATTAAAAAAATAGAAACCAAGAGCTAATTTAATTGAATATGAATCTGTAATGCATATTTTTTATACTGCTTCTAATTCTGTTCCATAAAAAAGAAACTTGACACGGATTAAGTTTTGAAGATCTTGAGATTTCATCTTTTCGTGAATGGTCACTTAAAGTTCAACTTGACAAAGAACTGCTTTGAAAACAGAATGAGACATATAATTTGTAAAGACAGCAAATAAAAAGTTATGACTAGGTGGTTCCTGAAGAAATCAAGAGAATGCTAATAAAAACGCAGGAGTGACAAATTTAAAGGAAATAGGCTACTCAACACTGAAATAATAAGTAATACTCTCTACCCACAGAACAGCTTTTGAATTTTTACCTGAGTTCATTAATAATTTTCATATAATAAACATGAAAAACAGTATTATACCTAAGTTTATCTTTAAAAAATTTGGCTGCAGGCATAAAGTGATCACAAAACACCATGCTCATTTTCTGAAGGTACCCCACCCCTCTTAGTATGCTTACTGACTTCCTGAGCAAAATGTTATTGTGGCGGATGAATAAGACTACCTGAAAAGTAACTCTAGAACAGAGATAAACAAACACCTTAAATAGAATTATTCATATTCTTTATTAATTGGAAAGATAGTTCTGATTAAGAATAGGTTACTATTTAAACAAATCTCTTTGTTTTCATTGACTGGTTATTATTTTTCCCCAAGAGAGATTTACAGTCATTTCTGGTATTCCATAACATACACTGTACAAGAAGCTTACTACTCAGGTTTTGAAAGAGCAGGATTTTTTATCTTTCACATCCATCTTTTTATCTACACTCCATTAGGAGTGGCTGTTTGCAGCTCTGCAATGAGAAGGAGCCTGAGCCCATATTCAGGAAGGCACAATGGAGAAAGAAGGCTACAAATGATTAGCCATGCCTGCCACAGGAGCAGGAAAGTATATATGTTAGGGTGATCTAGGACTAGTTTAAAATAAGCCTAACGTGAATCATTACTATTTTATGCTCTGAATTATATTTGGGTAAAATCAAAAGGGTAACAAAATAGACAACATTAGTCTTTAAAATGTTTTTTCAACTATGTCAGGCTAAAAATATTAAATAAGAGCATTTTATAATTAAACCAACGACTCTTTTTCTCTCATAGGTTATATGCACACACATTAAATATAAAAGACTAATGATTTAATTGAAGCTATGTTACCATTATAAAAATCCTATTTAAATATGAGATAATTACAGTAATAATGATCCATATGTTACTGGTGCAGGAGCTTTAGAATTCCAGATGTAATAGTCAGAAGAAATTAGTTTCCGGTCTACAAAAAAAAAAAGAAACAAATGATAAGGCTATTACTTAACAAAAATTCAATGAAGAGCAAAGTCATGATATTTTAAAAATGGGGAAACAATTATTTTAAGAAAGGCAACACTTTGAAATACTTTAATTTTACTTTATCAAGGCATTATAATTTTTACAACTTTAAAAATATGAATTTATTAGATATTTAAATCTATCTTTGAGCTTATTTATGCCAAATTTATCCCAATATCCCTCATTTATTCTACTTTGATCAATTTTTCTCATGGTTTCCTCAAATTCTGTTTCTTATGGACCATGACATCAACTACAAAAAAATTTAAGATTTTTTATTGGTTTCCAATTCTGTGACCTCTCTTCACCATGGTCCTTAGTCTGATCTTGCTGTTCTTCACCCATTCCAAATTTTAGAGACAGAAATAAACATCCTGCTTTCTAGTAATACTTTAAAAAAGCTGCTTCAACAGTTTCTTAAACTTCTGATCAAATTTAAGCTTTCTTTTTTTTATTTAAGGTTTTATTTATTTATTTGGCAGACAGAGATCATAAGTAGGCAGAGAGGCAGGCAGAAAGAGAGAGAGAGAGAGAGAGAGGAGGAAGCAGGCTCCCTGCTAAGCAGAGAGCCCGATGTGGGGCTCGATCCCAGGACCCTGAGATCATGACCTGAGCCGAAGGCAGAGGCTTTAACCCACCTGAGCCACCCAAGCGCCCAAGTTTTCTGTTTCAATAGCTTTGTAGTTTTGGACAAATGACAACCTCTTTCAACTAAAGTTTTCTGATATGTAAATCTGAGCTAATAATGCTCATTTGGAGTTAGACCCACATTAATTCTGATTATTACACACATTAGTAAATATCTAATTCTCTCTTTTCTACCTTTCTTCTTCATGTCCTTTTTCATAATGAAAAAGATAGAGGTAGGATGTATTACTATTTATTTATTTATTTAATTTCATTCTGAAAGCCTAGTTAACGTTGAAAAGCAACACAGCATACTGGTTAAGCGGGCAGGCTCTAGAGCCAGACCGCTTGGTTTGATTTCCAGTCCTACCATTTATTAGCTTTGTGACCCTAATCCCTCTGTTCTATCAGCATCCTCACCTGTAAAAATGGAGATAATAATTCTCACATAGAGTGCTACAAGGCTGTGCCTGGCACATGGTAAGCAATAAATGTTAGCTATTATTTAAATTAATATTATTATTGGCATTGATATTTTCAGAACTAAGTTGTATATTTTGAAAATAGATTGTATTGTAAAGATGATGGCGAAAGAAAGGTCTTACATAGTTACACAAAGTGGCAGTCATGTTCTGAAACAGAGGAAGGAAATAAAAGATTGGTCATAATTATGCATTATAAAATAACCTATTTTATTCAATATATTAATATTTTATATTAATTTATATCAAAATATACTAATATTTTACATTAAGCAGGTATATTACTGAATATTATGCTTTCTGAGAATTGCTATAATATATTTAGTTAATATTAATAAGATACTTAAAATATGACATTACCTAAATAGAAAACATATCTTCCATAGACAATCTAAAATATTGGCCTGTTTGCCTTCAGTATCCCATAGATAGAATCCAAAATATTTGCATTTAGACAAAACCACTGGTTTGTCTAAATTGATATAACTATATCATGCCTTTATTTAAAAAATGCACTGTGAAGACTTTTCCATGTATATGCATTTCTTTAAAATACAACCAAAAAATGATGCATGAGAAAACAGGAAAATCCTAAGGAGGTAAAGAATATGACTTATTCTGATTACATAGAATTTATTATTGCCATTTGAAAGCAATTGCTCAGAATTCTGTAGTTCTGAGCTCTATAATCCTTCTGAAACTTTCATGTACAAAGTCTTGTCTTACACTAACTATTTTGGGGATCTTAATCCTTAGTTTAAGAAATATTTATCTAGGAGTCCCTGGGCTCAGAAGATCTTGGGGTCATAAGTTTGAGCCCCATATTGGGTGCAGAAATTACTTAAATAAATAAAACTTAACAGTTCTACTTATGTTTAGCTAACATTTAACCTCATCCTAGTTACTCTTCTGTTCTGTGATAGTATAAGTATTTGATCTGAATTAAATAATTCTGAATTCATTTATAAATTGCTTCTTGTCTCCCTGTGTTTTCATGTACAGTGTATATGTTTACTTACAACCAATGAACTCACTGAAGGCTGGAAACCTTCTTTCTATTGCCCTCCTACTTGTAAAAAAAATAATGCTCAATGACTATAGCTTTTACTAAAAATATTTAAAATTTTAAATAATAGGGACACCTGGGTGGCTCAGTTGGTTAAGCTGCTGCCTTCAGCTCAGGTCATAATCCCAGCATCCTAGGATCGAGTCCCATATTGGGTTCCTTGCTCAGCAGGGAGCCTGCTTCTCTCTCTGCCTCTGCCTGCCACTCTGCCTGTTTGTGCATACTCTCTCTCTCTCTCTCTGACAAATAAATAAATAAATGAAATCTTTAAAAATAAATAAATAAAATTTTAAATAATAATCACATCTAACATTTATTGAAACCATGCTACATACTAAGCATCATGCTAGGCACTTGGTCAATATAATTTTATCTAAATCTCATAACAATCCCAAGATGAACAGTACTATTATTTCCATTCTATAGATGAGGAAACTAAAACTTTGAGAAGTTTACTAATTTGTCCAAATTTATGCAGCTAATAAATTGTCTGAGCCAGTCTCAGACCCTTGTCTATCCAATACCAAAGCCCCTGGGAACGATTTCTGAATAAAAGAGTATATTATAACCAGAGCAAAACAAATCCAACTTTATACTAAAGCCCACCTCTATGCCAATCCTTGCTCACCCAGACCATTTTATAAACAAGAGAAGGTAGAGGGTGATGTAAAGTACACATACTGTTACACAGGCTAGGATCAGGTCAGAATTTTTATAAATTGGGATTATTCTCTGATCTCTTTTTGTTACATTTTAATTTTACCTTTGGTAATAATTGCATAGCACCATTTAAATTCTCTCAAGCTAGTCTGAATCTGTACAACTTACGTATACTTATTTTTGGTTTTCCTGATGCAAAAACTTGAACAGAATGCTGATCCGCATAACAACCAGTGAGTGTATAATCTAAGATCCTAAAGTGAAGCTAGAAAAAGAAGAGAAATATACCAAATTGAGGTGATTATTTGATAAAAGTGATGGCCACATTTTTTCCCTTGACACAATTTTACGAATTTACTTCACATAGTTCACAAAATAAAAATGTGTGTATGCATGTGTGCATACACACACATATACACTTTTCCCCCTTCGCATTAGGAACATTTCTTTGTAAGGCTGTCATTATGAAGTGCTTAACACCCACCAGATACTTCACTAATATGGACTCTAATCTATGTTGCAAAGCATCCCTATTTTACGAATGAGGGCACTGAGGTTCAGAGATGGGAGCAATTAGCATCCCAGAATGTAAGCAGCAGAGCTGGCATGTGAACTCAGACTCAACAGACAACAAAAGCTGTTGTTTCTTCCCTTAGGGTGTCTGGTATTCTGCATATTCTAAGGCTATATGATTGTGATATATTTCAGATCATAATTCTTTTACAAGCAGAAATTATACACTTTCTAGCAAAACACAAGAATACAATTACTAAAACTGAAACAATCTGTCTCATGTTGGGAGGGAATGAGATGTTCTGCTTAATGTTCCAGAAAACGGAAATTCAGTTTTTCTAGAACTAAGCTCAGAAATCATCCTTTCTCTCACCTTTGAAAACTTTCTAAAATGTAATCCATATTTCTGGATTTAATTGATAATGTGGCATCATCAGTATAAATACCAGTTATTACACTATTATTGTAGAAAGGGCCATTAGTACTTTCTCTGAAGGCATAGTGGTGGGTTGCCTGAGTCATAGTGATATTCACATGAACTATCAAAGGTCTGTGTCTTATCGAGGGAGCTCCAGTCTCCTTTTGCTGTCCTCATATTTGCTGCTAGAAGCTCCTGATTTTGCAATATCTTGTTATCTTTTTTGTACTTTTTTTTTTCTTTTCTGCATTTCTTCTTCCATCTCTCATCCCTGCAAATTTCTCCCATTTCCTAACTTTCTCCTTTTGATTGCCAAATTAACTGACCCACATACATAGAATATAAATTTTCCGATCTTCTAAGCAACTTTTTTCCTATTGCAGCTCATATTATCTCTAATTATAAAGGGCTTTAGCTTGCTTGTTTGGTATAATTCTGGATTCTGGAAGTTATAAGAAGATTGGTTTCCATATAACTAAATATTATAAAAATAAATCTATTCCGTGAACACAAATATGTATTACATGCTTGCAATGAGATTATAACTGAGTAGGTGATAAAAATTAATAAAAAAAAGTCATAATCCCTACCTCTGCAAGACCCACAGTATAGCAATATCCCACATTTTTTCTAAAAAATATCTGGAAGTAGGAATTTTTATAATAATCCTTGAAACAAAGCTTGTGGATATAGCTTAGCCAAGATAGAAGAAATGAATATCACTAGTGTACTTCTGACTTCACTACTATTTCCTCTAATTTTTTTTATTAAATAGATTTCAATCTTTCTGATTTCTCTACCATTCTATTTACATTTTCCTGCTACTCTTCTGATCACCCCTTCAATTCCTCTCAATGGGTCTTCTAAATCAGCCACTTGTTTTCTTTTTTTCGGATCTTATTCATTTCCACTGCCTCAACTATTTTTTCTCCATAGGTAACCCCTAAATCCTTATATACAGTTGAATTTTCTCTTGAGAATTGAGCTCTAGGTTTTTAGCTACTAACTGGACACTTACACTGTGTCCAGCTATCACCAGCAACATATATGATATGTAGCCCACTTCCTCCCAACTATCTCCATATTAGTACTTTTTCCAAGTATATTCACCCTTCATTAAATATTTATGTGGTAGGAAATGAACTAGATGTTGGTGACAAAAATAATGAATGAATGACATTCATATGGTCTCTACCCTCTTGGAGCTTCAAGTCTGATTTAAGCTACTTTTTTTTTAAATGTTTTTAAATCTGGGTCATAAAACTATTTTTTGTTTCTGTATTTAGTTAGTGACTATATTTAGTTAGTAATGCTTTACCTTTATCATAGCTTCTCCAGAAGTCTTTTTTTCTTTCTGTGACACTCAGAGTCATTAACTTAATACCTTTCATCAGGAAACAAGTTTTACTATTTTTTTTCCTACTCACCTTCTCACATCCATTCCAGATTGATCTTTATAAAGTATTGTTTTCTGAAAGACCACTCCCATACTCAAAAAAGTATAAACATTTTCCAACAAAGGAATAAAAGTCACAATGCAGACCTTCCAAAGCTACAGTCTAGACCTAAATACTTATCTAGCCTGATGTGTTACTACTATTTCTAGCACTGGTTCCTAGGTGTGCCTTGTCATCCTTCATTCCTTTGATTAAGTCACTTATTTACCTATATAAATGTTGGTCAATCATCAAAGTTTCATTTTCATGCTTATCTGGGCCTCAGAGTTTTGCTTAAACTCCATCTCTACTGCAAAGCTTTCCTTGACCACTTTGGACAGAAATGCTCAGTTTCCTTCAAATGCCAAAAGCAGTTAGCACTGATCAATTACTGACATGCATCAGTGGAAAATTTCTGGAGGGCAAGGGGTACATCTTATATTTTTTACATACGAATCTTGAATGTGATAACTAAGGGCTGGGAAACAGAACTTCGTTACTGCGATGTGTTAAGGTTATACTTAACTGTTTCACCTTGAAAATTAAGTATTAAGTGAAATAGAAAGTGACTAACACTAAACAAAAAGAAATCTCACAAAAATCTAAAAAAAGACTTAGCACAGACAAGAAGTTCCCCCACAAAAAATAGCTAGAAAACATTAAAAATCAGTTAGATATATGCAATTTAAAAACAAGGGAAGGGTTTCTACTGTAGTGAGCCACATAAATGTATTTACCTTTAAATATGCTGTACCTCCAATGCAAATCTCATCAAATGGCTGCTTCTCGTGACTCTTGGCTCCAAAAGTTACAGTTCCAGAAAGACTAATTTCCATTGATTTGGGGAACTTCTGTCCTAAAAACACAAATGTACCAGTTAACTATTTTAAAGTAAGTAGATTCTACAACAGATGAATGAATAAAATCAATAAATAAAAGCTCACCAATAATCCAGACCAATAAGCTTTTCTCTCGAGATACTTCAAGTTGGCCAAAACTAACTTTGCATTCCACATGTGTGATTGGACCTCTTTAAAAAAGAAAGGACACAACAGAAAGAAAAAATGATCATAAAAGAGTTTTAAAAGATCTAAGTCAAATCTAGCTAGTATTACTTAATAGAAGGACAGCATAAAAGCAGATTTATATTCAAGTTTGCAGAATAAAGTAGAATAAACAAAAAACAATAAGTTTTTGGTGATGTAGACATTATTAATTCTAAAGACAACTATAAAATTATATAGAATGTCTTAATATAGCCCTAACAATCATATGGATTGACATAACGTTAAAACTATTATTTTACTCTATCTTTAGGCATCCTATGAAAAGAACATACTATGCTGTAGAACAAATTTAAAAGCAGAACTGTAGAGGAAAAAAATCTTATGTTATCATTGGCTTAATTCACCAGGAAGCTGATAGTTGGCTTTGCCTTGTATGTACAGCACCGAGAAAGTGCTAGAAATAAAGCCAGCAGTGAAATAATCCCTGAAGAAGCTACATTGGCTTAAGTTTGTATTTACTAATAAGTTTACTGATTTATTTACTAACATTTTTAAAATTTAAATTCAATTAATTAACACATAATGTATTACTGGTTTCAGGTACAGGTCTGTTACTCATCATCATTATATCACATTCCCTCCTGTATTTACTAGTAAATTTACCTAGAAAAATAAAGATACGTTTAAAGGTAAAGAGATTACTTTTATGACTGAATTTTGGTTCAGAATCAGCATTCATTTGAGTAAAATAAAGTTTTTAGATCTTAAAAATAAGGTAAAGGGGTGCCTGGGTGGCTCAGTGCGTTAAAGCCTCTGCCTTCGGCTCGGGACATGATCTCGGGGTCCTGGGATCAAGCCCGGCATCGGGCTCTCTGCTCAGCAGGGAGCCTGCTTCCTCCTCTCTCTCTGCCTGCTTCTCTGTGATCTCTGTCTGTCAAATAAATAAATAAAATCTTAAAAAAATCAAAATAAGGTAAAAAAACAAAGATAAATAATTTACTGTAGGGCAATGGGAATGTACTAAGAAAGGCAGAAATCATGGCATCACATTGTTTTATTCCTACCTATTATAAAAAGGTATATGAGCTTCACAGAATTCAAAATTGTTTTTCACACTTTCATGAAGTTTTAAGTTAACTGTTATTTTTACTTGTATTTCTTCCTCTTTCATTTGATAAAAACCCAAAATCGGTGGGACTGGGACCTGGAAACAAACATAAACAAATTTTTGTATAATTCTCAGGTTAATGGGTCTAAAATACCAATGATGACTGAGAAAAAGGCCTTGCAGTAATGTAGTTATTATGTATAGATTACTCCACACTGTTTTGATAATAGATGAGGGAGCCATTATCGTTCTAAGGGCAGGGATTTTTCCTTCTCTGTTCCCAGAGATAAGAAAGGTGCCTTACAAAGGTTTGCAATACATTGTTTTCCTCACTTGCTCATTTAGGTTCCCCTCCTCCAGGTTCTCTATGACATGCAACTTAAGATGTGCACTAGACATATTGTTTACTGATGCCCTGCTCACAGTGCCTGCTGCTAATAGTTCCATATGTTTATCTGTGACTCCCCCACCCCCTAGCTTGACAGTAGCTTACTCAACTGGTTATCAGTAATTGATTGAAGGAGACATTGTAGGCTGAAGTAAGCCAATCACTCTTTCTTGTACATTTGAAGTAATAAATAGACTCTACTTATGTAGTGTAAGGTTTCAGAGTTATAGGTCATGTGGAAGCAGAGAAAGACAGTTGGAAGAGAAAACTGAGTAGCAGAGATGAGAAAGACAGTACAGACATTGAGTACAGAGTGATTTTAATTTTTATTTTCCTTTTATCCTTGAATAACACAGACTGCCTCTTACATTATCAAAATAAATTCCCTTTATGTAAACTAGCTTGAGTAGATTTTTCAAACTATTGACTCATAATCAGGACAAAAGATAAACAGTATAGTAAAAAGGTTGGGTTTTAGAGTGTGGAAAATCTGGGTTTAGGAGCGCCTGGGTGGCTCAGTCAAGTGGCTGCCTTCCGCTCAGGTCACGATCCCAGGGTCCTGGGATCGAGCCCCGCATCCGGCTTCCTGCTCAGCGGGAAGCCTGCTTCTCCCTCTCCCACTCCCCCTGCTTGTGTTCCCTCTCTTGCTGTGTCTCTCTCTGTCAAATTAATAAAATCTTTAAAAAAAAGAAAAGGAAGAAAATCTGGGTTTAAATCTAGACTCTGTTACTTTTCAGTTATAAGACCTTGGGCATGTCATTTAACTTCTCTGAGACTTTCCTCATCTGTAGAATGGGGCGAGTAATACCTATATTAAGGGTTTTCAAAGTACTGGAGAAATCACATGTAAAGTGCCTATGACAATGTCTGACACAAAAGTTATTCAACACACAGTATCTATAAATAATATTATGTAAACCCCAGTTGCCTGGGATTACAGGACTTTTATGTTCATAATTCAAACCATGACTAAATTATACCAGGATCTATCTTAGGCCATGGAGTCTTTATTAGGGAACATTGAAAAAAAAAAAAAGATCCCATGACTTTGAAAACCATTCAGTGCTGTTAGAGACACCAGACACCAGAGAGAAGAGGTATCTTATTGAAAGACCTGAATCTTCATCTTTACTCAACAATTACTATCTGGTAAATAATGAAAAGTTCTCATGTGGGCCAAAAGTATGAACAATTTGCTTACAAAAGAATTCATAGGGACGCCTGGGTGGCTCAGTTGGTTAAGCGGCTGCCTTCAGCTCAGGTCATGATCCCAGCGTCCTGGGATCGAGTCCCACATCGGGCTCCTTGCTCGGCAGGGAGCCTGCTTCCCTCTGCCTCTGCCTGCCACTCTGTCTGCCTGTGCTCGCTCGCTCTCTCCCTCTCTCTCTGACAAATAAATAAAATCTTAAAAAACACACACACACACACACACACACACACACACAAAGAATTCATAAATACAAAGATTAGCGAAGTCTCAACATTTCCAAGGTTATTTACCTGTGAAGTATAGTAGCATAAGTTGAATGACTCTAAAGGAGGAGTGAATGGAAATTTGTAAGGTCCACTAAATGCAGAATCATCCGTTGTATCAATGCTACTAGAAGTCAGAATGGCAGAGTCAAGAGACGTCACACAAGGATGAACAAGAATATCTTGAAGTGGAGACCCATTGGTGGGGAGACTCAAGCTGATGGTAACATTTGGCATGATTCCTTCTAAATCACACTGTAACAGAAACCGAAACAGATATTACCAAGATCTTAGAGGCATGCATCTTCTGGGTGAGGCTTTTGTAAATTTATCTGAGTCATTTCCCACAACTTAACTCATTTTTCTTTCAAGGTATTGTTCTTACTTTTCGTTTTCAGGTTAGTGGTTCTATAATACTTTCAGATACCAACAGGAATGAGGAGAGACTTCCTAGAGCCCTCTGCTTGCATCTAAACCTTTAAAAAACTATTTTAAATCCACTGACATCTCTTCATTTCTATTGCAAACACACTGGTACAGGCCCCTACAATTCCTGTCACAGCCATCCAAATGTACCTAGATTCGCTCTCCTCTAATCAATCCATCTCCTGGAGCTACCTTAACAAAGCAGAATTCTAAATATATTGTATCCATGCTCAAGATCTTTCAATGGTTCCCCCTCAGTTTTGCTTTACTTTTAAGCCTTTCATTGCTTGGCTCCCATCTACCTCTTTAATCATTTTCTACCCTGCAATTGGGAAGCTAATATTCTTGGAAGATTACGGAAGTTGGATATGACAGCTTCACAGAACTCTCTGCTCCTGCTTTAAGGATGTGGTGGCCAGATGCAGTACTTTTCAGAACTTTCCATGACTTTCTGCTTTGAGGCTGTAACAGATAGCATGGTGGCATCTCGGACTTATCTGTGAATTCTGGCTTCTCCACACTAAAGTCATTAGCAATTATTTCTGGAAGGCTGCATCTAGAAGATCAGAATTTTTATTCTCTCAACTCCTCTTACACCTGATATGAGCCTCAAAAAACTCAAAAAAAAATTATTTCACACTTTCATAAAGTTTTAAATTAACTGTTATTTTTAGTAAGCCCTAAATTCTATATTAAATACCGTTAGTCCCATAAACCTTGTAATGGCTCTTTTTCTGACCCAACCAGAATGATACACCTTACTTGTGTGTTCATGGTAATTAACCATGAACCTCTATTAAAAGCACCCAACTGAAACTAGTCAAAAGGGCCATATAAGGATTATTGATGTTTTGTTTGGTAGATCAAAACAAGTATTTTAAGAGTTAATAGAACTTAGCAGGTAATATGCTTAGCTACAAGTGCAAGCAGCTAGTTCTACTATCATATACACAGTCCACATCATGCAGCAACTGCTTACCCCCTACAGGTATTTGTCTGTGTCCTGTTTGTTTCCCTCTTGAAACTTTAAGTTCTTTAAAAGCAAGAACTTATATTTTTCTTTGTATTTCTAGTGCCTAGCACACTGTTATATACATGACACACTCAAAAAAGTGTTTACTGAATGGCATCTTTTTCTAATTGTGGACCCTACCTTTGTTTTCCTAATGTGACGTTTGTCTAATGTGACATGTTTTTCTTATGTTTTATCCATCACTTGTGAATCCAAGAATATATCTGCTATACAATGTAAACACTTAGCCAGCAGGCATTATGAACAGTATCAGGTATTAGTACCTTATAAAGATTTTTTGGTAACATTTACAAAATATCTATCACATTTGAAAATAAAGATGTCCAATATACCTTACCACAAAAGTTAAAAATATTTTAGTGTTTTGAGTTTTAAACCATCTGCTACTTCACTCTATATGTAAACTAGCAAGAACAAAAAAAAAAGTTCTGTTTAGAAACCACCAATGGATTATCTGCCGCCTAGTCATTTAAAATACCAGATCATCAGTCATTTACTATAGAATAAGGACAGTCATTCTTGAGAAACATGGGTACTACCATTTAAACCAATTTGGCATATGTAAATCTCACTTTTAACTAGGTATTACAAAAACAAAAGGGACCTAGGAAATTAACTGATTTTAAAAATGAGAAAAGATTGTAAAAATTACGACTCTCCCAAAGACACCAAAGAATTAGTGGTGGAGTGAGGACTTTAGTCCACTGGCTTTTGGTTCACCAGGTTTTCTACTAGGACTAAGATTAAATGAAGATAATTATTTTCATTTATACTAGGGCTCATAATAAAACTTTAAATACTAAGCTCCTGAAGAATTTTTAAAAAAATGTTTGGCTAACTGATATACTATTTACATACACGCCTTAAGAAACATTTAGTGCATGGATGATGGCATACCCCCGTTCTTTTTATTTTTAGAAGAAAATTTTTTAAAGAAGAAAGTTCTCCATCATGATGATTTGTATAGAGACCAATCCAAAATTTCCATAAGCAATAAACTAGGGTCAGCCTATCAATGAGCTGAGATATTTAAATACCATGATACCAGTTAGTAGCAAATTATATATAACATATTCCCTATTCATTGACACAAAAAGAAAAAAACAAAAATGGTGAATTTTCCTTTTATTTCACGACTTATGAGAAAGGAGGATTCAACTATTTCAAGTTTTATGAATGACATAAGCCATGAACACCTCATTTTAGAGCCATTTATAATAGTTCTTTTTTTTAATTGGGGGGAAGACAGATGAGGGAGAGAGAGAATCTTAAGCAGGCTCCATGCCTAGTGCAGAGCCTGACATGGGCCTCAATTTCACAACCTTAAGATCATGACCTGGGACAAAATTAAGAGTTGGACACTTGGGGCACCTGGGTGGCTCAGTGGGTTAAGCCTCTGCCTTCGGCTCAGGTCATGATCTCAGGGTCCTGGGATCGAGCCCCACATTAGGCTCTCTGCTCGGCAGGGAGCCTGCTTTCCCCTCTCTCTCTTCTTGCCTCTCTGCCTACTTGTGATCTCTCTCTCTCTGTCAAATAAATAAAATATTAAAAAAAAAAAAAGAGTTGGACACTTAACTGACTGAGCCACCCAGGTGCCCCATCATTCATAATAGTTATTTCTAATACATTAACTGGAATGTATTTTTGATCATGATAGAAGTGAGTTTAAAACAGACACATAAACTCTTGCGTTACTTTACGATTAAAGAGGAAAAGACCCAATTTGTCTGCCAGGACTGTTCTAATTTTCTGTTCTTGAAATCTACTTTTAGCTATAGCATTTGTATATAGTCCCTCTACATTAAGCTTGATTAAAAAGTTTATATTCGGGGCGCCTGCGTGGCTCAGTCAGTTAAGTGACTTCCTTCGGTTCAGGTCATGATTCCAGGGTCCTGGGATGGAACTCCACTTGCTCAACGGGATCCTGCTTCTTCCCTCTCCCTCTCCCTGCTGCTCCCCCAGCTTATAATCTCTCTGTGTCAAATAAATAAATGAAATCTTTTTAAAAAAGTGTATTTTCCTAAGTGCAGAGAATAAAGGATATCAGAAAAATAAAAACATTTAAGAATATTATTGCTATATACTTGTAGAAATTATAGAGGTTTAATTTTCGATTATTATTCAAAATGGTACTCTTCACTAATTATATTGTTACTCCTATTGTCATTTCCTATTTTTCTATCCTGAAACCAGAGAACCCTATATTAACCTATAAATACGTTTAAGTAATATAAGAGCTCTTCAAAATAGTTTTAGATATTAATATAAAGATTTGTCAATTTCAACCTTTTCGAGAAAATGGAAAATAGGTATGATAGTTTTAAAATATTTTCACAAATTCTTTTGACCTTACTCTTTTCAAAAGGTGAAGCCTAATTCTAGTCCCCCTGAATGTGGACTGGACTTACTGACCTGATTCTATGGAACAAAAAGTGGTGAAAAGTGGTGTCATCTGGCCTTAGCTGAGGTAATGAAAAGAATAGCTTCTATTATGTGCCTTCTCTTTCTTTCTCTCTTACCATTTGATCTACAGGAAGCCTGTCACCAAGTTGTGAGGATATTCTTAAATAGCCTATTGAGAAGTCCATATGGAAAAGAACTGAGTCCTCCCACCAACAATCAGCACCAACTTGCTACCCAAGTGAGTGAGCCACCTTGCAAGTAGATTTTCCAGCCCCAATCAAACCCTCAGGTGACTACAGCTCCAGCTGCAATCTTGACTGTGATCACATGGTAGACTCCACACTAGACGTTCCTATGAGGATAATAAATGTTTACTGTGGGGATAATGGGACAATTCAGTATGCAGACATATAAGGGACTCGGTTGGGTGTCCGTCTTCGGCTCAGGTCATGGTCCTGGGGTCTTGAGGTGCGGGCCCACATCAGGCTTCCTGCTCAGTGGGGAGTCTGCTTCTCCCTCTCCCTCTGGCTTGTGCACTCTCTCTCTCTCAAATAAATAAAAATCTTAAAAAAAAATTCAATTCATAAGGAATGCAAAAAGGTAATATTCCAAAATTTCACATGTTTAATGATTGCTATTTATGATAAAAATCAATAATGTCATATAACAATGTAAAATAAAGTTAGAAAATTTTACTTTTCTTCACTGGTGTTGAATGGTATGATAAAACAAGTATCAGAGAAAATCTCACCTTGCAAGTGACAGCTCCAACAACCTGCCATGTATCTACTATGTCCGGTTTATCATATTGCATGGATTTTACCTTTTCAGTGATAGAAATAGAAACTTGTGGTTTTCCTTTGTATGTTCCAACTCTCCAGGCTGGCTGTTTTTGTGGATGAGTCACAGAAGCAAAATTAATACTGTCCAATGAATTCTGTAAGTTGGCGTCTAACAAAGTTCCAAACGGACAAGCTTGTAGAAGCAAATCAGGCAGTTGGTTCAATTTTGTATTTAACTCAGTGTCATTTTTTTGACCCAAGAAAAGAAAATCCTGTATCCCAAAAAGAAGTTCAAAGCTTTGTGAAATTCCACTAATGCTAACTAATGGTGGATGAGGGGATAAAGTTTGTTCAACTAGTGGAACACAAGCATATATCATGTTATTCTTCAGAAAAGCAACAACTGGCCAGAGTTCTCCACCTCCTACTACAAGTCCATAGACAGATGTTTTATTGATGTGTGAACAGCTATCACGACTTTCTACGAAGTCCTTATCATTATCCAATAATCTAAGTTCAAAAAGCAGTGCTTTAAGAAAGGGACCATCTTCAGGAATAGGCACATAACTTGTTCCATTGAAGACTCTGGCTCGTTTTTCAACAGTTGGATACCGTCTGAATTATGGAAACAAAAATATTATAAATGGTTCTTCCAAGGAAAATAAAAACAGAAAAACCCCCCAAAACCCCAAAATAAAAACAAACCCAAAACACAAGGCTAAGAGTAATAACAACAAAACACACAATAACAAATACATATACCCATAAAAACCACAACCAAAAAAACATATCATATGTTAAATTTCTACTGAAGTAACTAACTGTTGTATACTTGGTATATTATCTGAAATTATAATGTCATTATTTATTTCCGAAAATAGCCTAATTTAGTTAATTTTTTAAATAGGTAGAGCACACGGGTGGGTGGCTCAGTTGTTAGGCCTCTGCCTTTGGCTCAGGTCATGATCCCGGCGTTCTGGGATCCCCTGCTCAGCGGGGAGCCTGCTTCTCCCTCTCCGGCTCCCCTGTGCTTGTGTTCCCTCTCTTGCTATCTCTGTCATAAATAAATTTTAAAGAATCTAAAACAAACAAACAAATAAATAAATAGGTAGAGCACATGGTTCTAATTCAAAATTCTAGTTTCTTGGCCACTTAGATTCCTGCTTGGTAGGCCAGGAATGTATACTTGGACTTTTTAGTCATCTCTAAGGAACCCCCCGCCCCCCCGATTCCATCTTAGTAGAGGAGAATCAAAAGAAGTGGTTCAATGTAATCTGCCATAATTTCCGATTCATTAGTTGAGATGATGCAAATGTAAAAGGAGTGTTCTATTCCACTCAATTAATAGTGAATAACAAATATCCTGGGTCTTCTTGCCAACTCCTTAAAATGTAAGAATATTTTAGCAATAAAAATGTTTATCTCGGGGCGCCTGGGTGGCTCAGTGGGTTAAGCCTCTGCCTTCAGCTCAGGTCATGATCTCAGGGTCCTGGGATCGAGCCCCGCATCGGGCTCTCTGCTCAGCGGGGACCCTGCTTCCCCCTCTCTCTGCCTGCTTGTGATCTGTTTCTCTCTGTCAAATAAATAAATTAAATCTTTAAAAAAAATGTTTATCTCTATGGCCCTGAAAGATATTATGAGGTAATAAAAATAAAATCTGAATAATCTTTTATGGTTTGTACATCTTAGACTAAACAGTAGGTTACTAATTTATCCTTTTTGGGGGAAAAAGACTAGAAGATGCTTTTACTCATTTATAAAATGTTACATCGCATTTTCTTAGTTAAAAAAAAGTTGTATTTTTCCTATTCCTTTTTGCTCCACTCTCATGTCCAGAACAAAGTTAGTTATAGGCTATTAACTTCTGTGTAAGTCACCTAACTTCCCTAAGTCTATTTTCTTATTTGTAAAATAAAGGGGTATCTAAAGAATATATCAGCAATTCCCACCAAAAATCAAAACACACCTGCCTAACATATTTTTTTCACTAATACCCCTAATTCGATATTGATGTTTACTAATAATTTTTAAAAAGAAAAATAGGAATGTATTCAAAGTTATCTGTATATTAGTAAAATTCACTTACATTCTGATGTACTTCTTGATTGATAAAAGAAAAGAATTAGCTACCCTCCAGTAAAATGGCTTAGCAGTTGAATGCCATGCCATTTTTCTTTCTCTGGGTCTCTAGATAAGAATAGTTGAGAACTTTGGACCAAACTCTAGCACAGTGTCTTATCCTTTGGTTATCTGGAGGATAATTAAAGTCCTTCTTAAATATAAGAATTTCAATGTTGGATGTAAAGATAAGAAGTTAATCTGGGACTGTACACAATACCCTAGTATGTGCCAATAAATATTTTGTTGGAAAACTCAACCTATCATTTCAGATTTATTCTAGACCTTTTCTAAAAATAGGACTTTTCTAAAATAGGACAAATTTTGGGCCCTACAATTATGGGATACAATAACAACCTAAGCCATACTTAAGCTGATACTATTACTATACATCTGGACAGCAAACTTCTAAATCAGAATCTAAACCAAGTTTTGTTTTGGGAAAATGTAATTACATACAGACAGACCATCGACTTTTAAAACTCTTAAGTGATGGCCATTAACCTTTGGCATATATGTGGATAATATGCCAGAGTATGTATGTTTAGCTCTTACACTAGACCCAAGAGGCCACAAAATGAAAAATAATAAAACTAATTTCTTTAATGATACAGAATTAATAAATAACAGATGAGTTATTTGAACCCAACTTGCTCCCTCTACAGAGATGCTGAAAAGCCCACCCAGACATATCTGAACTTTTCTTCTGAAATACCCTGAGTACAATGAGAAAAAAAAAATCTGAAAACAACACTGAGTTCTTCAAGGAACTTATTTTTATAAGCAGTAAAAAAAAAATCTTATCCCTGTAAGATATTAAGATAAGTTACAAAGCCATAGATAAAAATACAGTATGGTACTGGTCCAAGAAGAGGAAATAAAGTAATAGAACTAAAACAGACCAGTATTTATAAGAGAAACACAATCACCTCTCAATAGCCCCACAAATCAATGAAAAATATATATATAATGAAAAAATACATTAAACATACAGGAAAACTGGCCCACTCTATAGGGAAAAATGGATTCCTCTATTAATACCACATCTGAAGATGGATTAAAGACGACCTAAACATGACAGATAAAATGATAGTTAAAAGAAGATAATATTAACAAGATAGCTTTGGAAAATAAGGATAGAGAATGACCTCAACAAAACTCCCAAAGTACTAACCACTTTGACTATAATAAAATTAGTGGTTTCGGTTTAATCAAATGATACATAAAGTTGAAAATGACAAAATGAGAGAAAATATCTGTTGTACCTAAAAATGACAAAGGTCTGGTATCAAGAATATACAACAAATACAGAAGAATACACAGTGAATTAATTTCAGGAGAAAATTAACATGAAAACAGACTAATAGCAACTCACAAAGATAAAATGGACAAGGAAATGTCCAAGCAATCCACAGAAGAGGAAATCCAAAGGGCTAACAATCACAGCTACACAGAGAAATGCAAATGAAAATAAGATATCCTTTAGAGCAATATTGACAAAAACTAGAATAAAGTTTAGGAAAGAATGGAGATATAGGAACTCTTGCTCACTGCTGATGTGAAGAGTGTAGACTGGAGAAAGTATTCTGAAGAGATAATTACTTGGCAATATTTAGTCAAAATCAGCATAGGTAGGTCCTATTAGCCTTTTGAGGATGCCTACTACATCACCATTCTGATGGCTGAGTTGGAGGCAACCTGGGATTATCATCATTAGGGGAAGAAGAGTACAGGTAAAACATGGAAGATGTAAACCATGGAGTACAACAGAGCAATGGACTAGACCTGCATTGTCCAAAATAGGAGCCACTAGCCACATGTGACTATTTAAACTTAAAATTAAACAAAATTGAGTTCCTCAGTTGTAAGAGTCACATTTCAAAAGCACAATAGCTACATGTAGCTAGTGGCTACAATATTAAAAGGCATAGATTTAGAACATTTCTCATGTCCTTCATTGCAGAAAATTCTATTGGACAGTGCTGCTCTGGATGAACACAAAGTAATATGGATATTTCTTTAAACTAGTGCTGAGGGGATGCCTGGGTGGCTCAGTCGGTTAAGCCCCTGCCTTCGGCTCAGGTCATGATTCCAGAGTCTTGGGATGGAGTCCCACATTGGGCTCCTTGATCGGCAGGGGGCCTGCTTCTCTCTCCACCTATGCCTGCCACTCTGCCTGCTTGTGCGCTCTCTCTCTCTCTGACAAATAAATAAATCAATAAAATCTTTAAAAATTTTTTTAAAAAATAGTGCTGAGAAGTCTGGCAAATATAAGAAAATGAAGTCTATAGCACACTTACTTGTGTAATTTGAAAAATGCATAGGCAAACACAAATAAAGGGATAGCAAAAAATATATGAGGCACCTGTGAGGAGGAGAAGAATGGCAGAAATAAAGATACTCAAAGGAATATAAGCACTTTGGATGAACCAATGAGGTTGCTGAACCATACTAAGTATCATTAAACTCCTTACTTGAGATACAACAACAACAAAGCAAGCCAGTATTCGGGAGAAAATGGTAAACTTTAATTCTGATACCCTCAGTAACGAAAAAAAAAAAAAAAGTTTGGGTTGTGAAGAGGTAAACTTTCATATCCACACTGCCAACCACCTTCATTTAAAATCACACTCATCTTTATCTGCCTCAGTTTCAATGCAAAGCTATGCTACCTCCCTACAGAGCTTTCCTTGGGGAAGAATAAATATGTTGGCAAGAAAGAACCGTCAATAGCCACTAAGAATAAAAGGTGATACAGGTTACAAAACTGCCACTTACATTTTACAATGAGTTATTGTATAATTCTCATTACAGAGCTATTTTGAGAGAATGTGGCAAATTCTAAAAGTGGAGCCAGGTCAGTTTGCACCATCTAAGAAGAAATGAATACGATTTTATTTTTTTGTACTTTTCCAATTTTCTTCAGTTAGGAACTTTAAAGTAACCCATTTGCAAGTTTCTAAGAATGAAACATAATATGAAAAGAATAGTCTTTTATTGATCAGCACAGATTTTCCGGAAGAATGAGCTAAAATGTCCTTGAATGATCTTTATCAACTAAAGTAGAAAAATCTGAAACATGCTTAGTGCTCAGTAAGTTTCCTTTCCTTTGGTCATCTCCATCTCAACCCTAAGCAGGTGAAGTTAATTTTAAGATACAGTAATACTAATATTAAAAAACTCATAATACTTAAATGTGCTAGACATCAACACATTTAATTCTCAAAATACTATTACGTAGTCGTGTTAAAACTTCCAATTAACAGATAAAGCAGAGATTAAGTAACTTGCCCAAGGCCGCGGACAAAGACACATCCCAAAGTACAGTACACCATCCATCCCTCCGATCCATCATCCCTGAGAATTCAAGCTGCATTTACCTGGAGAATCTGACGGTGCCACAAAGCGGAGTTCCCGGCTCGTGGCTTATGAGCCACACTGCCCGCTGGGCCATGACAAGCCACTAAAGCATCAGCTCATCCCTAAAGTCGCCACGGAAAAAGGACACAGACCGGCTTTCTCAGATGGGCTCCTACCAGAAGACCCGAGGCCACTTTCTGCCCCACCACAAACAGGTTGGGCTCAGCAGAGACGCTGGCTCCTTCAGGTGAAGTGACTAAAACCTCTGAGTCCCTCCTGTCGACACCTGCCACAATAGTTCTGTGAATCCTCACCTAGAATGCCGAGAATCTATCCTCCCCAGGAACCCCAGCAGTTTCTTCCTCTAAGGTCCACTTCCGGGACGGTGGCCCGCAAGGATCATGGTTCCTCACTCGCCCCAGCGACGAGTCTCTGGGCGGTTCGCCGGCTGCAGGCTTCCCTCTCCCGCCCCTCCCGACAGCCAAACCCGCGCGCGCAGCCCCACTTCCGGCGTACGAGGCGGTGACAATGGGAGCGGCGCGGGCGGCGCCGGGAGGCAGCTGACAGGCTTCTGCGGCTTCGCTTCATGGCCGCCCTCCCGCCCTGCCTGGGCTCTGTGGGGAGTGGGGGAGCCCGCGGCGGCCCCGAGCCAGAGCTGGCGAGCCGAGAGGGGACCTGTGCGCGGCGCCGCTGAGGCGCAGCATGTGAAGAGGAGACGGCTTCCAGTGCGAGACGAGCGTCTCAGCCGGCCGGGATGGCTACGACGGCCGAGCTCTTCGAGGTGAGCCCCGGCGGCTCTTCGGGGAGTGGCCGGCCGGGGGTGCGGGCAGCGAGGTGGGCGGGCGGAGGGGAGGAAAGGTGCGAAAGGCGAGGGGTGGGGTGGCGGCTCCGGTGGCGGCGCGGGCGGAGCATGAAATGGGGGAGGGGTGGCTTGGGGACCCGGGTGGGGAGGTGGGCAGGGAAGGGAACTGGAGTCCGAAAGGAGGAGGGCTGGTTTTGTCCGCAGGGCTGGAGGGGAGCCTCGGAGGTTTAGGGTGTGAAAGATGTACTCGGGATGAGAAGTGGGAAAGGCTGACTCAGGGCGCGGAGAGAGGAGCCTGTGGCCCCAGGTTGGGCGAGCCCAGTCTTGTCGCTTGGATCCTCGCGTAATATTCTAAGGGGACCACCTGAGATTGGGACGACTGGGGGCTTCTTGCTGTTGAGTAATTACAATTATTCCATTAGTAAACGTTACAAGTGGCCCTCAGGTGCCTGCCAGTTTTCCTTCACATTCGAGAAGGTTGAAGTGTTCTTTAGGACAATAAAGGCCTACTTAGCCCTTCAGACTTAAGGGGGAGGCGAAAGTGGAAATTAACATTTATGTTCGGGTCTCCAGGAATTTAAATGTATTTTAAAACCATGTAACCGCAAGCTGGAGAATCCTTAGCGCCTGAGACAATGAGGATTCAAACGTGTTTCCTTGACGTTTTCACTCTCTAAAACTTAAAATTTAATTTAGTGAAATTCAGTATAAGCAGAAGCTATGATGTTTGAGATAAATAAAAGAGGAAAATTCTAATTGGACCACCAAACAAAGAAACATATGAAGGATCTCTTTTTGTAAAAGAAATGAACACAGAGATGTAAAGGAAAAGGAAGCAAAAACCCTTTTTGTGTGTGTGTTTCAAATTGAATAGCAGAAGTGTGATAAGTGAGAAGACTACGGATGACAATAGAGAATTTCTCCGCATGTGAAGATTGGATTCTTTTTCTGCTTGAGTCAGCAGGTTTTTGGCTTAAAATTTGAATGCCGCAGTTTTTACAACAATTGGGAACTTTTCATTTGTTACTGTTACTATATTTTGGGTTCCTGTCAGCTCTTGGATAGATAATGCCTTTGTTGAGGGGAATAACATACCATTGTTATAATAACTAATAAATAGTAATTTGTGAGTGAACGATTATAATTACAAGAAAGAATTTGGAAATATTAATTGTATGTTCTCAGATGTAAGTGTTAGGAGGTATATTGCATTAACTTCTCTAATTCCAAAATCGTGCCGTCTGTTTATTGGTTGATGCAGGAGCAGGGAGACACTCTTTTGTTAAAAGCTTTTACTGTATGTTTCTGGGTAAGATTCTAAATAGTTCTGTAGTTCCTTGTTTTAACTTTCACATTTTATGAAGGTAGAAAGCTGTTTATGAAATTGAGATCTTTAATTTGCTAAATGAAGTATGTGACCAGTCAGCTATTCATAGAAAACTTAAACTACTTTCTTCAGGGTTCGTAAAGCATTAACCTGTGACTTAATGAATTCTGTATCTCAGACCATATTACGTCTACTTTTCTTTAGAAGTTTGATCACATGACTCCACCTAGCTTAACTGAAAATATATTTGATTTCTGCCCCTCCAAGGGTAAAGGGGAGGATATATGTATGCATGTGTGTGTGTGTGTGTGTGTATGACTATGAAATAAATATATATTTGCTTTCTAGGATCATGCTATTTAGTAAAGTAATTGAACCAAATTAGGGTGTAATGTAGCTGAGTGACTTGTTATGTATAGCTGGTAATTGTCTTAACTGATCAGTGATGACAGAGACAGACCAGTCCTGTCTGCCAAAGGGTTCATAGGGCAACCTTAAACATGCTTATAGATCTTAATTCACGTGACCTTCTCTTGTTGCTTCATCACATTTAAAAGCCTATTATGTTAAAAGTTAAAACTAAATGTTAATAGTTACAATTAAGAAATGTATCTTTTCAGCCTACAGTGCACTCTATTCTTGGGTAAGCTTTCCTCCCTAAGTGAAAAGTTGGTCTTTGCTTTAGAGTGAGGAGGAAAATAAAAAACAAACCTCAGTCATTGCTGCTATTTCCTGTTGCTACTGCCACAGGCTCTAGATTGTAGGACATGTCAGGGAGTGTCTTTTTCCTTTCCATTTCTTAGTCACAGCTGGAGAACTGTAGGAAACAGAGGTCAGGATGTAGTGAGGATATTTTGTTTTTATGCATCCTGGTTTTAATGCATTATTAAGTTGAATTCTGCTTTCATTTCCACATTGAAAAAGAGGTTAAATCAATACAAAATTATGCTTTGAATCCATAAAGTTTTTTAAGTGTTTACTTCTTTTAAAATCTTAGTGTTGGTCCTGTGAGACTTCCTTTTATGATGTAAGCATCCTCATATGACAAAATCAAACTCCAGGATATTTCTTCAGTTGGCAGAAATGCTAAAGTAATAGATGATTCAGTTACTTTAATAGTGTGTATTCTAGAAATTGGCAAGAATACCTTCATAGTTCCAACCCTTGTTGATAAATTTTCTGAAAGATTCTATCTCCAGTGAGCTAAATTATTACTTCAGGATGGACATTGTAAACAGGCTTTCCTGTGTGGTTTAGATTATGTTCCCTGCATATAAAAAAAGTGGCTGGGGTAGTGAATTCTTCTGTTGTTGTATTTCTTTCTTCTCTTACTGCACTACTGAGGACATTGTACTCCCCTCTCACTTGCTGTTTTTCTCTCTTGTCATTCTTAGAGTCTTCTTTTTGGGCAGGCTGCCTTTATGGTAGAGTCTGTTGTTAAACAGGATCTATTACCCATTCATTCAACAAATACTTGTTGAATACCTATTGAGTTCAAGATAAGGTGTCAAGATTAATGAGGCTGCATGTCTCAAAAGCATGCCATAGAGTGCTCGCTTAGGCAGCACATATATCAAAGGCGTGCCATAGAAATAGTAATACTATGGAATGAGCTGCAAAAAATCGGAAATGATTTAGAGACCAAGTAAGTTTTGGAAATGGGCATACTTTGCTTTCTTAGAGAGTTATATCATACCTTAGTATATTAAAGGTTCTGAGAAGTTTATTTCCCAAACTAGTTGACCATGAGACTGTTATATTTTCTACTGCTTGTTAATTTTGTGAATTCCATGAAATGTACTTTGGACAATGTTGAGTTACATATAGAACCTGCCCTTATTATTAAATATGGGGAGAGAATGAAGATACGTAATGGCTTACACTGGAAATAAACTTATAAATGGTGTTAAAGATAAAGTGCTATAGGAATTGAGAGAATGGGAAGATTACCTCTAGAAGTGGAAAGAATTAGGAAGTGGTATTTGAATGATACAGTAAGGATCTGTTAGATTTGAGTTTGTGCAGCTGGATGGAGGGACTTTTTAATAAAGCAGACAATAAAATCCAAGACAAAAAAGGGAAGTAAGTATAGATCTTTGAGGCAAGGGAAGAGTTCTACTTTGGCTGCAGTATAGCATGCATAAAGAAGAGGAATTGCATGTAAGGTATATTGGGGTTTAACTGTGGAGGTCCTAAATGCCAGGATTAGGAATTTAAGTGTTTTCTTTCCTGTATGTCTAGGCGCCTTGATAATTTTATTTGAGGTTAGGTATTTTGAACATGGTAACAATGGTTGTTTGACCTCCAGATTAGAATTTAAATAGCCAAGAACACATTTTTGCACACAAATACATTTATGTTTCTTGAGTTTTCAAACTAAATTACAAAATATTTAAACACAGTTACTGAAAAAAGATCTCTCTTGTTCAGTTAATTAGCTAAATATATATTAACAAACGTGAGATATTTAAGTAAGGACTGCCCCCTTTACCTTCTGGTTGCTGAAATGCTACTTGTTTTAGCCATATTAGCTGTTAGATAATTGTGGAACCTGGCTACTAATTAATTAATTATCATGTATTTGAGAAAATGGTGTTCATTCAGCAAACATTTATTGAGTACTAGGGCAGAAGTCATCTCAAGTACTGGAGTTAAAACATGGTTTAAGTTAAAAACCTAGTTGGGGGAGTGAAAGGAAAAGAACTCTGTTCTGTCAACCCCAAGGCTAGTCTCATTACTCTGACACCAGATATATGGGGATTTCACCTACAACTTTCCTGTTTTCCAGCAGACACTGGGTGTTCTGTAATTCATTTCAGTTCTGACACTACCAGGAGTTAGCCTCAGAACCCAGAAGTTAGAGGCTCAGTACCACAAGTATGTCCCCATTTCAGATACCAGTTGCAGTCCAAGTTGTCACCTGTGCTTCTAACAGCCTGGCTATAATTTAGAGTTCTCATGACCCCCCCTCCTCAGGTTCGATAATTTGCTGGAACAGCTCACAGAACTCAGGAAAATGGTTTACTAACTAGATTACTAGTTTATTTTAAAGGGATATGACTCAGGAACAACCAGATGGAAGAGATGCCTTAGGGCAAGGATGGGGGAAAGAGTGTAGCACTTTCAAGCCCTCCCTGGGTGCACCACCCTCCCAGTACCTTGATGTATTCAGCAGCCTGGAAGCTCTCTGAATCCCATACTTTAGGGATTTTTATGGAGGCTTCATCACATAGGAATTATCAATTATTAACTTAGTTAACTCAGGAGTAGAAGGGCTTCTAATCATGCTTGATCTTTCTGGTGACCAGCCTCCATCCAGGAGCCCTATTGCTTCAGTAGAACAAAAGACACTTCTGTCACTCAGGAAATTACAAGATTTAGGAGTCCCATGTAAGACATTCCTATCAACCACATCACTTAGGAAACTACAAGGGTTTTAGGAGCTCTGTGTCAGGAACCAGGGCCAAAGACCAAATATTAGAACAAAAGATGTTCCTAGCACATTTATCACTTAGGAAAAAACAAAGGCCTTAGGAGTTGAGTACAAAGACTAAAATATGTATTTCTTAAAATAAAATATACATTTCTTATTATTTTCTGGTATCACAGGGAGACATGTTAATAGATAAGACTGTTGTACAAGTACAGAATCTTTTCCTGGGATAATTAGGAAAGGTTTCATAAAGTAATGACATATAAATTGGGTATTGATAGATGAGTAGAGACTTTTCAAACAGGAGAAGGGCATTCCAAGGCAGAGACAGAAGTGACTGATTTTTAAGGTGTGGTGTGTTTAGGAAATACTGAGAAAAGATAGGATCTGTGTATGCATGTTTTAGGCATGTGGAGTGGTGGCTCATAGCAAGGCATTGAGACCACTGAGGTAGTTTGGTGGAACCTTCGAGAGGGCCTCCTCATAGGCTCTGCTTATGGAAGTTGGCATGACTTTTTGAGTGGGGAGAGAGGAGTGGAGAGGCAGACGATTTTAATGTTACTGTGAAGAATGGCTTTCAGTGGGGGAAAAGATTGATAGTTGGGAAAATAGAGGGTGTACCCAACCTGACATAGTTCTTGTCCTTTAGTAGGTAGTTCAGAATTATCTATTGATTGATTAATTCAGGCAGGTGAAATTCAATGGGGACAGAGAAGATAACAAATGTGGGAAGACATTTTGAAGAAGAATCAAAAAATTTTGGTTACTGAGGAGTTAATTCCAAATTTTTGAAGTTGGGAAAGTAATTGTGACAGAGAAAACAGGAAGGAACCTTTCAGGGGGAAAGAATAATGTATTTTTTTTTAAACTACATTTTAAATTTTTAGTAAGATACTCTGATGAAGAAGTCCAGAAGGCAGTGGGAAATATGAATTAGTAACTCAGAAGAAAACTACAGCTAGAGATACAAATTGTCATGGGAGTTGTCATTCTTTATGGGTGGCAGTTGGATAGACTTAGGAATGGATGACATCTCTCAGCTTTGTCCGTTACTATTTTGTGATCTTTGACAAGTTACCTAATCTTTTCATACCTTTTTCTTATCTATAAAATGGGGATAGTAACAGTACCTACCTTAGAGGGTTATTTCCAAGATTAAATGAGTTGATAAATTTAAATGGGTTAGCAGAATGCCATAGAAGAGTAGTAGCTTTTTAAAATTAATATTGGTAAGTGGGTTGGGAAGAGGACTAGATTGAGAATAGGTCAGGGAGAAAAAAATCTTCAAAGAAGACTAATAGGAAATAATCCTAGAGGGAGGAAATAACAGTAGGAGAGAATAACAGAAAGGTGCTGTGGAAGGTTGTGTTTTTCAGGATGGCTGCAGATCTGTTATCCTATAATGGGATGTTGATGCTGTGCCCACAGAGGGGTAGGGCCCATGCTCCCTTCTTGAATCTAGGCAGGTCTATAACTGTATCAGAAGTGTTGCTTATGTGATTTCCAAGGTTAGGTCATGAAAGGCGATGTGCTTGACCTTCTTTTGATTCCCCCTCTTAGAACCCACCAACTATGCTATATAGCCCATTGGGAGAATCCAGGCTTTCAGCTGACTGAACTCTCAGACTACAGTCAACATCAACTTGTTAGCTTGAAAGTAGGTCTTCTAGCCCCAAGTTGAACTGCCTCAGCAGATGTGACAAGGAACAGAGATGAGATTTCCCTGCTGAGCCCTGCCCAAATAGCAGATTTGTGAACAAAGTCATCATCATTCTTATTTTAAGCCATTCATTTATTGGAGTGGTTGTTATGTAGCAGTAAATGATTAGAACAGGGCTGATCAACTCCTTATCTACACCAAGATTTAGTAGACCTCTACCACTCTCCTTAGAGTGGTGGAGGTAGAGGCAGATGCTTAAAGAGTAGTGGGTTTACATTTGAGTATTTTGTAGTCTGAATTCTCTAGTCCAACCAACCTGGTGGTGAACTTCTGAAATGAACAAGTCTTTAAGTTGAGGATCATTTATTGACTGTGTGTGTGTAATTAGTGTAAAATATTGAGTCCCTGGTGTGCTTAGGAGTTCAGTGGTATACAGTTTTAAAAATTTATATATATATATTTTAAAAATTTATGCTAACTTTTTTTTTTTTTTAAAGATTTTATTTATTTATTTGAGAGAGAGGCAGTGAGAGAGCATGAGCAAGGAGAAGGTCAGAGGGAGAAGCAGACTCCCGGTGGAGCTGGGAGCCCGATGCGGGACTCGATCCCGGGTCTCCGGGATCATGACCTGAGCCGAACGCAGTCGTCCAACCAACTGAGCCACCCAGGCGTCCCTATGCTAACTTTTCTGATGCTATTTTCTTTCCTTGGAATTGAAATATAAAAATAGTAATAATAGAATGTAGTTAACTTTATCATATGTATACATCTTGGCTTTCTAGGGATGTAATGAATCAAAAAAGTAAATGATTCCAGGGCACCTGGGTGGCTCAGTTGATTGAGCGTCCACGTCTTAATTTCAGCTTGGGTTGGCAGGCTCTGCGCTCAGCAGGGAGTCTGCTTGGGATTCTTGCTCTCCCTCTCCCTTTGCTTCCCCCCCCCCCCCACTTTCGCTCTCTAAAATGAATAAATCTGTAATAATTTTTTTTTAAGTGAGCGAATCCTTGGATCTATTTGCTTAATTTGATCCCAGAGGCATTTGTTAAGTGTGTGTAAATATATTTAATGTGTAAATTTGTAAATATATTTGATTTGAAATGCTAATGTAAGATTTGTTAGATATTTAAGTAATAATTTTCATGGTGTTTATATAATTTTAAAAGACATCATAATAGAGTGGAAAAATCCCTGATTAGAATACTGGTTTAATACCTTGACAAGATTTAAATTTCATTGCTCTAGTTACTTATATATAAAAATGAGATGAAGGGACTAGAGTAAGATGATATTTAATGACCATTCTAGCTTTAAACATTAAAAAAAAAAAAGTTATTTATTTATTTTAGAGAGAGAGGGAGAGAGAGAACAAGCGGGAGCAGAGAGGAACAAGCCGACTCCACGCTAAGCACAGAGCCCAGCATGGGGCTTGATCCCAAGACCCTGAGATCATGACCTGAGCTGAAATCAAGAGTCAGACACTTAACCTACTGAGCCACCCAGGCACCCCTCTAGCTTTGCATTTTTTTTCTTTTTTTTTTTAAAGATTTTTAAAATTTATTTAACAGAGAGAGAGAGAGAGAGAAACAGAGATCTCAAGCAGGCAGAGAGGCAGGCAGAGAGAGAGGGGGAAGCAGGCTCCTTGCTGAGCAGAGAGAGCCCGACGTGGGGCTCGATCCCAGGTCCTGAGAGCACGACCTAAGCCGAAGGCAGAGGCTTTAACCCACCGAGCCACCCAGGCACCCCTAGCTTTGCAATTTTTAAACCTAATTCTGTGGTTCTTTTGAGACTGGTATAAAAAAAATACTGTAACATTCTGTTACCTTTCTCTTTGGGGCATAGAAATCAGATATTACTTTACTGTCAGAAGTGAGATATATTCTATTCTGAAGAGAGATTTTTGCATAAAAGAATCTAAAATATTTCATAAAATTCTTAAGTACCACCATTTAATTATCTTCAAAATAATTCTAATATGATTAATTGACTAATTTTATCATAGTTTAAAGAGCTATCATCCCCTTCAAGATGGAATGTTAAAATTGACTTTAGAAAAGCAGGGGCTCCTGGTGGCTCATTCAGTTAAGCTTCTGCCGTCAGCTCAGGTCATGATCCCGGAGTCCTGGAATGGAGCCCCACATTGCTACCCCTGCTCAATGGAGAGACTGCTTCTCCCTCTGCCCCTCACCCAACTAAGGCAGAGTTTGCCTTAGTTGCATTTAAGTGTCATAATGTGCTTTATTTTCCTACCTTTCCACTTTGCTAGCCTGACACAAAATAAAGGGTTTATAGTGCTTTAAAGAAAAAAATCAATACTTATTAAACATACTTCATCTATTAATCCCCCATAAAACACATAGTCTTGTGAAAACCAAATCAAATGAGGTTAAAAAGGAGAGGCTAAATGTAATAAAATTTAGTTCCAGTGCCAGAATTGCATAAGGTTCATATTTGGTTTTTGTTGAAATTTTGAGTTTTCCAAAATTGGGAATGCCTTTTCTTTATTTTTGGAGTGTGGAGTGGTAGTACTGCCTTTGTGGTTTTGGATATGTGGATCAAGGCTTGATTTTTCAAGACCCTTTGCAGGAGATTTGGCCATGGCCCCAATTTAGCAAGTGTTTTGACTTACTGTGCATCTCTGTTGCTCAGTATTATTCTGTTGACCACAGTTGGAAAGCAAGAGAAATGTATGACACATGCTATGCTTGGTTTCAATTTAAGTGTGGAGAAGAGTGAAACTTACAAAAGTTATTATAAAACAATAAATGATACAAGTGACAGTATTGTTCTGTGTTGAGATTTGAATTTTTAAGCTTTGTTAGGGGTTTAAGTGAAAAAATCAGGGAAGGTCATATAGGGATGGAACTCTTCAGGAGGAAATAGGAATTGAGCTGGGCTTTGAGTAAATATAAAAAGGTGTTTAGATTGTTGGAAGAGAAAGAGTATCCTTGTGGGATGAGTTACCTGGCCACTGGTAAAGAAGCAGAGGTAGCATGGATTTGAAGAGAAGATTGGAATAGGCTGATGGTAATATGGCTGTTCATTTTGGAGGTAAAAGAAATTGGGTAGGAAGTGTAAGATAAGAACCTTAAAGGTGGACGTAAGAGTGTGTGCTTAGTAGCTTAGGAATTGCATAGGAAGTTTCTGACTAAAAGAAAGCAGTGTTTTAAAGATTAATTTGGCAGTGGTATGCACAATAAATGTAAGAAAAATACTTTATAGGTAGTACTTGGAAACCCATGGGTTAGTTGCTTTCATAGGACCCAGAAATACTTCTTTATGAAATCCTCTGAGCCTTATTATTATTTTTTTTTTTTTTACCTAGGCTGGGGGAAAATATTACAGTTTGTTTTTAGTTTGTGGGTGGTTGTAACACATTGTATTCAATCTATTTTTGGGAAAGATGCTTTAAGAAAACATAGAAGTTTAGTTTTATCAAAGAAACAATGTTAAATTAGGGATTTATGTTCCTGTCCAAGAGCATGATGTCTTAATTTTTAGTAGAAGTGACCACATCTTCTGCCCATTTTTTGAAATGATTATCTGTTTTGTGTGTGTTGAGTTTGAGAAGTTATCAGCCTTTTGTCTGTACTGTCATTTGCAAATATCTTCTCCCATTCTGTGGGTTGCCTCTTTGCTTTGTTGACTGTTTCCTTTGCTGTGTAGAAGCATTTAATCTTGATGAAGTCCCAAAAGTTCATTTTCGCTTTTGTTTCCTTTGCCTTTGGAGACATATCTTGAAAGAATTTGCTGTGGCTGATATCGAAGAGGTTACTGCCTATGTTCTCCTCTAGGATTCTGATGGATTCCTATCTCACGTTGAGGTCCTTTATCCATTTCGAGTTCATCTTTGTGTACGGTGTAAGAGAATGGTTGAGTTTCATTCTTCTACATAAAGCTGTCCAATTTTCCCAGCACTATTTATTGCAGAGACTTTTTTCCACTGCATATTTTTCCTGCTTTGTTGAAGATTATTTGACCATAGAGTTGAGGGTCCATATCTGGGCTCTCTACTCTGTTCCACTGGTCTATGTGTCTGTTTTGATGCCAGTATCATGCTGTCTTGGTGATCACAGCTTTGTAGTAAAGCTTGAAATCAGGTAACGTGATGCCGCCAGTTTTATTTTTGTTTTTCAACATTTCCTTAGCAATTCAGGGTCTCTTCTGATTCCATACAAATTTTAGGATTATTTGCTCCAGCTCTTTGAAAAAATACCGGTGGAATTTTGATCAGAATGGCATTAAAAAGTATAGATTGCTCTAGGCAGTATAGACATTTAACACACACAAAACATAATCATATCAAAAAATGGGCAGAAGATATGAACAGACACTTCTCCAACGAAGACATACAAATGGCTATCAGACACATGAAAAAATGTTCATCATCACTAGCCATCAGGGAGATTCAAATTAAAACCACATTGAGATACCACCTTACACCAGTTAGAATGGCTAAAATTAGCAAGACAGGAAACAATGTGTGTTGGAGAGGATGTGGAGAAAGGGGAACCCTCTTACACTGTTGGTGGGAATGCAAGTTGGTGCAGCCGCTTTGGAGAACAGTGTGGAGATTCCTCAAGAAATTAAAAATAGAGCTTCCCTATGACCCTGCAATTGCACTACTGGGTATTTACCCCAAAGGTACAGATGTGGTGAAAAGAAGGGCCATCTGTACCCCAATGTTTATAGCAGCAATGGCCAGGTTGCCCAACTGTGGAAAGAACCAAGATGCCCTTCAACGGACGAATGGATAAGGAAGATGTGGTCCATATACACTATGGAGTATTATGCCTCCATCAGAAAGGATGAATACCCAACTTTTGTAGCAACATGGATGAGACTGGAAGAGATTATGCTGAGTGAAATAAGTCAAGCAGAGAGAGTCAATTATCATATGGTTTCACTTATTTGTGGAGCATAACAAATAACACGGAGGACATGGGGAGATGCAGAGGAGAAGGGAGTTGAGGGAAATTGGAGGGGGAGATGAACCATGAGAGACTATGGACTCTGAAAAACAACCTGAGGGGCGGGGTGTGGGAGGTTGGGGGAGCCAGGTGTTGGGTATTATGGAGGGCACGCATTGCATGGAGCACTGGGTGTGGTGCAAAAACTATGAATTCTGTTAACGATGAAAAGAAATTGGAAAAAAAAAAAAAAAAGAAGTGACCACAAACTCCATGGTTTCCTTACAACCAGTAGCAGTTGTAAAAAATACAAAATCAGTTTAACAGACTGACACAATGATCAATTATGTAAAGTTGAACTTAATATGATAGTGTTTTAGTCTGTGGTGCATACTTCTGAGGTTTTTGTTTTTGTTGGGGCAATTTTTGCTTTTAATTACTGTAGTAAAATAGAAGGTAAGGATATAACTTAGGTTTGTGAAATTCTAAAATATTTTTTTGGGGAATTGTTTACAGGTATCTTTGAGGATCCTTTGGGGTGAGTTGGTCTTTGGAAGTCTTAAAATCTGTTAGTTTGGCTATCTTTCTTATTGTAAATGCCTTTGCAGCAAGGTTACATGTTAGAGAGCAAGTTACTGGGATTTATTTGGTTTTATAAGCAGAAAGCATTTTGTTTTGTTTTGCTTTTTGCTTTTTGCTTTTTTGGAACTTTCATTCCATTGGGAGCTGTAGCTGATTTATCTTAAACTCTTGTGATAATTCAGTTGCCTTTGAGGATAAAACCTGTACTTTGCTTCCAGGACACTGTTCTTTTCTGATTTTTCCTCCTCCTTCTACTGATCCCTTCTGCTTTGTCTCTTTTGTTGGATCCTTTTCCTCCATCTATCTGAATGTTGTTGACATGCTCTTCTCTTTCCTAGATGTCAACTAGTTCTGAGATTTTAAATAACTCAAATTATATCTAGCTCTAGTTTCTTCCCTGTAATACAAACTTATTTTTCTGATTATGTGCTCTGCATTTTCTCTTACTGTACATCGAATAGGTGTCTACAACAGATCATATGCAAAGCAGAAGTTGTTTCCTCACCCCCTCTTTCCATCTCTTCCCAGTCTTGGTAAATGACACTACCCACCATTCACACAGTTAGTTGTTCAGTCTGCAGTCCTCCATGAGTAATCATGATTTCCTCTTTAAATTTCTCCTCATATCCAATCCAGCAATTTGTATGAATACATCCTTTAAAATATCATGAACCCGATCATTCCTTAGTACCTTCACCACTGTCACTTTTATCTGAACTATTACCATTATCTCTCAACTACCACAGTGTTGCAGGTTGAGTTCTCTGAAAAGCAGACTTTGAGACAGAGTTTAGTGTGCAGAATATTTATTAGGAGGAACCCTTGAGATGAGGATCTGTGAAGGGACAAGGTAAGGATGGAGGATTGGGCCTGTGGAGAAAGAGAGCTATGGTGCTGGCCCCGTGACAGTGTTATTGGCCCCAGTGGGGAGTTCTGGAACAAAAATGAACTGTCAGAGTTGTCCTGCTTTGAACCAAAGTGATCAGGCCTTTATAAAAAAAATCCCTATCTTAGGTATTGCTAGATCACACTGGGAAAAGTATGACATTGAGTGAATTGGTTCTCTGCCACTGAAGTGATCCCTGAAAATACTGCCAGCTGAAAGCTCTCTGCTGATAGCACAGCACTGCTAGCTGCTAGAACAAGACCCTTCTTGAAGGGAGATCTGGATGACATATCACTATGTCTACCACAGACCACTCCTGTGCCACTGGACTCCACCTTCTCCTATACATTTGGGAAGCAGCTCCTCTCACGTTCCAATTGGGGGGAAAATTAGGAGGTTAGTGGGGTGAACTATGGCTCCCACTATTGTGGCTGGTTTCAGGTTACAGCTGATACTCATTTCTCTAGTCTCTGTTTCCCTTCTCTTGTCTTCATTCTAACACTCCCTTACCTTCAGCTAATGCCCCTGCTAATCTTGGTGGCTTTACTGGTTACCATGCCCTTCTTAGACCAGGATTGCTATGCTTGTTTGTGTACTTTCAGAATTGGTCAAAAGAGTACCAAGAGATCTCCACGAAGAGATCTGTGTATCACAAATGTTCCTGCACCTATGATGTAATAGCAGCCCTACCTCCTGATTAGAATCAGTTGCCTCTGCCAAAGATAGTCATTCCTCTTCTTGCTTTTATCCACTGGATGTAAGCAGCTGAAGTGCCCAGGCAGCACTCATAGTTATTGTTTAATGGGACTTTTATTATATTCCCAGGTGAAGAGATCTTTGCCTTCGGAGATCAAACCTCTCTCTAGACCCCAAAATTGTAGGACTAGAAAGCACAAATTGAGAGTCATTATAAGCAGGACCGCTTCTGCTTTTGTGCATTGTTCTCAGACTCATGTTTTTCCTATGGGAACACAGCATGATATAAAGGTTTTAAATTCAGAATATACACTGCATCTTGGAAGAATAGTGCTTCATCTTTATAGTTACTGTCTCTGAACTTCAGCTATGCCTTTAGTAGGCTGTTCCAAGGCCCTGTCAGACTAGTAGCTTCTGGGTGGTTGGTCTGTGATATGACCATTGGATCCATGGTCACTTCCTTTGTTGTAAAGTGGGTCCTTTGAGGTGATGTGTTACGTGGGATCCAGTGCCACAGAAACAACACTCCCTCTGAGGAGAGGCATACCCAACTCAAATGTTTCTATTCCTGTCAGAATGAATTGCTTATCTAGACTGGAAAGGAACTAATGTAATCAACATGCTACTACGTGGTTGATTAGTCTGCTTGAAGGATGTGGCTCTTTCAAGGGCTCAGAGTTGGTCTTTGTTACTGTTAGGCTCGATATTGAGCTTTGGTGGTAACTGGATCAGCTTTAGTAAGTAGGACCTCATGCTGTTGGGGCTGTGTTGTCTCTGTCCTGTGTCCCCTCTGTTCATGTCCCCAGGGTGCTGATGCTAGGCAAAGGCTGACTAGTGTCAGCTGGTAGAGTCGTTTTGTCTACCTGGTTGTTTGATTCTTCTTCCATGGTAGATGGCCTCTGGTGATACAGAGATCTTCACACTCTGTGCTCACTTACATGTATCCATCCACATGCCTCTACCCCAGATTCCTCCATCCTCAGTCTTCTAATTTTCCCCTCTCGTAACCAGGCCCTTTGCCATTGTCTTTGAGTCCATATATATGCTAACCTAAGGTCCATTCTCTGTCCACCCAATCTGATGACCAGGTATATTTTGCAACGCTTCACCTGTTGAGAGGATTTTTTTTCTTGCCGCTGAATTTCAAGGCCACCTGAGTGAGGTTTTAATTGCAGCTGCTGTCCATTTTTAGTCAATACCTGCATGCCTAGCCAACTCTCCACAAACCAAGCTCAGGCTTTTTCCTTCCCCATCACCTGGTTATAAGAGATCCCCCATAAGGCTATACATGTTAATTGAAGGAGGAATGCTAGTGCAATAATGGTAGAGATCATGGGAGTTTGGACTTTCTGCTTATGCTTATGCAGTTTGCTTTCTGGTTTTGTTCATGTCTGATTCTGGGTTTACCCCATCCATCTTAAGATGACGAGTTCCTCAGTCCACTTGACATAATAACTTGGTGAGTCTATTAGAACCCAGCTCATGCTGTAAAGTCTGGATGCATGTCAACTTCATGCCATGTGGTTAGCTGTGCTGTCTCTGCCAGGGTCCAGTGGCGCATCGGGAGTTATTTCTCAAAAGGTCTATAATTCTCTGCTATAGATGATATGATCTTGCTTTATTATCCAGAGATCTGTATTGTGATTAACCTACTGGAGCTTGCCACAACTCCACTTGACATTGTTTCCCAATACTGATACCTTTAGTAAACACTGATTCCTTTAATACTATAGGGTCTGTGAAGTTGTATGGCCCAGACAGCAGGGGTGGTTATCTGGCCCCCACATGCACAGCCCTCTCCTGCTTTTATGTCACTTGATATATATGTCAGAGCATGTGCATTCAGAACCTGGAAAGGCCTATCAGGTGTTGTCTGTCCTTGTGGTAGAAGGTGCAAAGTACAATAATTGTCCTTTACTTTGGGTGAGATGTCTTGGCATGCCCCTGATTACCTTAAAATTTTACTGATTCAGTGTGCCCTTGCGTCTTTGTATAGTATATAGCAGTGTCTTGATGGCATGTATCTTACGAAGACCTCTCCAATGATGTTAGTTATGTATGATAAATCAGTAAGATGTTCTTCAGAACATCCAAATGGTACAGATCATGTCATAAAGGAGGTAGGAGAGTTCACATGGTCTTGAAGCAAAACTGTAATGTATACCATTGTCAGTTCCATGTCTGATCCTCTTTTTTAATAGGGATAGAAAATAACGCGTTTGCCAAATCATTAGCCATATACCATGAGGATAGGAGATACTACATCTGGCATGCCACATGTAATGGGCTACTTTCTGGTTGATTTTGAGATAATCACCTCCCAGGATTTGTCTGGTAAGACCCAGACTAATGAATTAAGTAAGAAAATTATGGGGAATATAACTCCAGCATTCTTTAGATAAGAGGTTGGCCGTCTTACAGCCCATGAGGAAATGCTGTTTTTAGAGTTTTTACTGATAGACAGCCATGCCCTTTTGTTTACTCATTGTCTATGGCTACATTTGTACTATGGCTGCAGAGTTGAATGGTTGTAAGAAAACTGTATGGCTTATAGGCCTAAAATACTTATTGTCTGGTTCCTTAAGAAAAAAAATTGCTCATCCTTGTTTTAGAGCTTTAAGAGTGTTTTGCCCTTCCACCTGATTTACTACATTGAGTAGAGGCAATTTCAGAGACACCTTGGACTTCCCCACTATAAAAGCTCTTACTCTATGGACCAAGGACCCAGTGTGGGAGTTACATCAGCCATCAAAGAGTGTCTATCACTGTTACATGTTTGCAGACTGGGGAAATGGCCAGTAGTTGGAGTAGTGGAGCCATTGGATCTTGGCTAAGAATCCGTTTATTTTTTGGTTCCCAGAAGTCCTCACTTTCTTGAGCCCATATGCTTGGAGTCAATCAAGTATTGGAATCACCTAGGACCTTATATACAACAGACTTCAAAATGTTTGAGTGTTCCCCTTTCCCTAGTGCACAGTTAACTCAAGTAAATGGTCATAGCTCTTTTAGGGGGAAGGAGTAGTAGAATCATTACTGCATATATTTGCTGGCATATTGGAGAGTCCTCCCTTCCAGGAACCTGGCCTTTTTTTCAATAAATAGCTGGAAGTATATCATAATACATCCTATAAGACCTTGACATAAGCTCTGGACTTCTACTACCTCTTTTGTTATCTCATCTACAATATTCTCCCCTTTTTACTTATATTCTCTGCTCTGGTCACACTGGCCTCTTGTCATTGCTCATATATCAAGTTTGTTCTCTGTAGTTGGAGCATTGCTTTCCTCCATGGCTTATTCCTTAGCTGTGTTCAGGTCTTTGTTCAAAATTTGTTTTCTTAGAGAGGTCTTGCCTGATTACTTCTGCCAAACAACTACTTTAACCCATCACTCTGTATCCTCTTTAGTTTTCTTCATAGTTCTTATTTATCATTTATCTGTTCATTTGTTTGTCACTCCCTTTCATGACATCCATAGGGGCAGAGATTTTTCTCCGGCCTTGTTTACTGCTATTTCCTGGGTTTGTAGAATAGTAACATGCACTAGGCCCTCCATGAATATTTGTTGAATGAAGGAATATTGTATTTTGAGAAAATTGAAATATTTCATATTAAAAAATGCTTGCTTGTTTTTTTTTACCATGTCAGTAATATTTGTCTGCTGATATATACATTTTTGGACATATATAATTTAATAAAATATATTGTATATTGAAATTAATGAACAGTGTAAATTTCAATGAAATTTGAAAGTTGAAAATTGCCATAATAAATTGCAATTTTTTCTTACTGAATAATAAATTAATAACACATGAGAACTATGATTATTAATTATTTACTTAGATGTACATGTGTAAAATATGACAAAGAAAAGGAACATGATTATTATGTAAAGTTATTTACGGGAGTATTGTGGACTTTTGGAAGAGGTGACTACTTTCTAAATTAATTTAGCCTCTTTTAAAGAAAAAGCTCTGGATTTTACCAGAAGTGAAAATTTGGATCTCTGAAATCAGATAAATCCGTGTGACCTTGGATTAAATAACCTTTTTGTATCACATAATTGCATAGGTATAAAAATCAATCAATGTTGATAAAACCTACCTCATAGACTTGTATTAAATGAGATAAAGTATGTGAAGTATTAGGCACATAATAAGCACTTAAAAATTAACTGTTGTCAACATTATTTAGGAGTATTTCATATGCTTGTCAGATTTTAAGTTTTGAAGTAGCTCAGTTTCTAAAGTTCTAAATAGCTCTAAGCAAATTCCTTTATCTTGAGTCAGTGTTTCCTAATTTATATATGTAAATTAAGAATTTTTTGACATACATAAACTTTGTTGCAATAGAAATGAAGTAGACAGAGAAGAAGTTTGATTATTTAAATGATCATATGTTTGCTAAATGAGTTAATTATATTTCAGAGGGCCAAAATTTTTCTTTTGTGGGATATCTAATTTATGCTTAGGACTTAATTCTCAAACATGTCAGCACATGGATAAATTGTTCTTTTTTTTTAAAGTAGCCAACAACCTTGTTTATTTTCTGTGCATTCATCCTATCAGATAGCTTTCCTATAATGGCAATCTTATGAGAGAAACTGGATTAATATGACAGCTATTTTTCAGTTATTTGACTGCTATAAAAGAGACTTTTATAGGTAAAATGTAAAGTTTAAAAATTTTTTTTAATACCTATTTGTATTGCTTTGTGTTCTTGCTGCTCGATGTTTACTTTTTTCTTTTAGCAATTAGTGATAACAGTTGTAAAGATTTTATGGTTTTCTTATAAAATATGAACCAGTTTGAAAGTTGATACTAGATTCTGCCTTCAGATAGGCATGTGACAGTATATCAGTTGTCTGATAAAATTGGTGGGTCATATGATTGGAATGTTTATAAATATAAGTAGAAATTTTAAAAGACATGATCAGTGATATGCATATGCCTTCATGTGGCAATTTTTACCTTTTTAGCTTCACCTGTTATACTTACCATCTAACTTTAGGTACAGGGAACTACGTGTAGTTTCCCATAGTTGCCATTCAGTTTTGCATAGCAATAGAACAGAATGATTTAAATCTCAGCTCAGCTTGTGTTACCTTGGTTAAGTAATTAACCTCTCTTAATTTTAGTTTCCTCATCATAAAGTGAGGATAAAATAGGACCTTCTTTACAGGTCTTATGAAGAGAGTAGTAAATGAAGTAATACATGTAAAGTATTTATGTGAGATGTTATTCTTGTCGGTACATATAAGTTGTTGGTACATATGATAAGAAGGTGCGCAATCGTATTCTTATCATGATGGTTATTGTCAGCCTGGCTGAAATTCGTGCTCTCATTCCTCCTCTCACATGAGACCGGTGAATGATTCTCTCAAATACCAGTGTGGTGGTGGTGGTGATGAAGATGATGATAAAAAAGAACAAGATTATTATCTGTTGGCCTTAATTGTCACCTCTCATGTTTCTCCAGATGTTGTCCTTGTGATCTAGTCTATCTTACTTCTCAGTTCCTCTAATAGGTTAAGTTCTATCTGCTCTTTCCTAATAGGAAAAATATTTGATCCATAATTATCTGGCTGATTTTTCTTTTTTATTCTAGGTTCAGCTGAAGTGTTAGGTCCTCTGAAAGTTTGCGTGATGTAATGCCTACTTCTTGCCAGTCTTCTCTCCCTTACTGTCTTCCCATCATGTCTGTTCCTGTTGTGTAGCTTAGATCCAGGACTCTTTTTTTTTTTTTTATTTCTTTTCAGCATAACAGAATTAATAGTTTTTGCACCACACCCAGTGCTCCATGCAATGCGTGCCCTCCATAATACCCACCACCTGGCTCCCCCAACCTCCCACCCCCGCCCCTTCAAAACCCTCAGGTTGTTTTTCAGAGTCCATAGTCTCTCATGGTTCATCTCCCCCTCCAATTTCCCTCAACTCCCTTCTCCTCTCCATCTCCCCATGTCCTCCGTGTTATTTGTTATGCTCCGCAAATACTTTTCTTTTGTTTACATTTATCACAATTATAACTAGTTGTGTTTGTACTTGTTTATTGTTGGCATCCTTACCTAGATCATTCCTATGAGGCCTTGCAGGAGCCCTGTCTGTTGAATTTACATCTTTATTCTATTACTATGCCCAGCACATAGCAGTTGCTTAGCAAAATTTGCTGAATTAATAAATACCACATTTCTGTTGCCCAACTACCTGTTGAGGTAACAATTTATTCAAGTGTTTAATATTAAAGTTTGCACACATTCTTACTTTTATGTATCACATATGATGCATTCTTTATAATTTTTCCCCTATTAGGCTGTGAGTTTCTTGAGGTTACAGTTTTTTAATATATCTTTTTATTCCAAAGCCTAACAGAGTGCTTGGCACTGGAAATTTTATTGTTCAATGAATGTTTATCAATGAAAATATGTTTTTAACATATGATTTACAAATGGAGAATTCAAACTAGAATCACCAGCAAATGCTACTAGTTTAAGTTACACATGCTAAGTGGGAGGCAATATATGATATCCAGTTGTGTGAAAGAAGGTAGTATGAAAAGTACATAAATTAGTGTGTATTAGTCTAAAAAATTTATTGTCAGCTAATCGTGAACATTTGAATGTTTAGTTTCTTGATTGGGTCTTCTACTTGAATACTCTTTTTTTTTTCACAATTCATGCTTTTTTTCTGAGAAAATTTAGAAAAGCGTATCCTGCTTTTTTCATCAGTATTATATGTAAACATTTTTGCATTTAATTTGTTTAGCATGATTTTAATAGGAAGATAGTTTTTCATCCTACAAGTTTGTCATTATTTTTTAATAATGATTTATTGAATATTTATGAAACAGTTTTGAGATATTATACATAATACTCAGTGAACATTCAGCAAAAATTGTTGTGTTCATATCTGCTTTTCCCTTAGAATTTTAAAGGTGGAATTACTGGGTTAAAGGGTATAAGCATTTGTAATACTGTTGATATTATTAAATCATTATCTGTTGTCCTTCAAAAATTCTCTACCTATCAATGTTTCTAAAACATGAGTGTGTGAATTTCAGTTTACCCTCTCCTGTGTTGCATATTGTAATTACCAAAAAACCCACTTTGTCCGTGTGTGTGAATCTATTCATTTTTTAAAATGAAAAAGCTTTGTACATTTTAATAATATTGATGTGTTTAAATGGAAATTTAATTCCATTTTAAGCCCTCACATAGTAGAACCTGTTTCATTTTTGTAAGTAGAATTAAGTTATCTCCTCTGAAACTTTTTTAAAGAACATTTATTTTGTAAACTAGGAGCCTTTTGTGGCAGATGAGTATATTGAACGACTTGTGTGGAGAACCCCAGGAGGAGGCTCTAGAGGGGGTCCTGAAGCTTTTGATCCCAAAAGGTGAAGTAAAAATGTTTTTTTCCCCATAGATCCAATCTAGTACAAATTTGTGTTTGGAATAGAGGTGACTATTAACATTCCTTCCAAAGTTTGTGTGAAGGGATTTTAGTTAATACTTGACCAGTAAAGATAAAAGCATTAGAATTAGGGTTTGTTTTCTTTTATATTTCTTTTACTTTAGAGAATGACTTCAACTGGTGTTAGGGGAGGGGTTTTATTGTGTTAAAAGAATTTAATGTTTTCTCCAATTAGTAATAAATTAGAAAAGGTTGTTTATATCTCTAAAATAAAAACATGTTGAACATGTTGTTTTAAGTACAGTTGTAAATCAGAGAAACAGAAAGTCACTGTTCCCTGGAATGCATAATGTTATTTTTATATAGTCTATAAATATTTTTATATTATATATATTAAAAATATATATTTATCTTTTTGACTATTTTCTATAAAATTGATTTCTATTCTGGCAAGTAGAAGAGATTCTGGGTGAGGTTTCCTTTTTTTTTCCCCTGGGTGAGGTTTTCATTCATCATAAAGATAATCCCAAAGATGTTCTCGAGAAAATAAACATGATCATCCCTACTTCAGGGGATGGTTATTGATACTTTATTATAAGTGAACTGGCCAGTTCCTAATGATTAGTCATAGATGGATTGATATATATATTCTGATTTTCCTCCATTAGGTTATTAGAAGAATTTGTAAATCATATTCAGGAACTACAGATAATGGATGAAAGGATTCAAAGGAAAGTAGAGAAACTAGAGCAACAGTGTCAGAAAGAAGCCAAGGAATTTGCCAAGAAGGTACAAGAGCTCCAGAAAAGCAATCAGGTAAACAGTTAAGCTATGAATAGTTTACACAGGTTATCATATCTTTATTTCCTTCCACTATTAAGTTCTTTAAGAACTCTAGTCACATAATAGTAACTGTTGAGGTTTCTATCAACTGTTCCCATCCCTGGGGAAAAATGTCAGTGAATTGTTAACAGCCACTCTTAGCACTGACTTGCTGTTGATCCGGGGTTTGTGATCATGGTAGATCCTTCTTAGGTTGGAGTGGTATCCAGTACAGTCACAGTGCAAACTTTAGCAGACCTGCATTTTTAGGTGCTCATGATTAGTGATATTTAGGTGGTCATTTGTATTCTCATTAAGCAGAAAACAAAGTAATATCAGAACAGCTATTGCCTGGATCAGTTTTTTCCCTAATCTGGGAAGTTTTCTACAAGTCATGTGGTATATACTCAAATGAGAACTGTAATGTCATAGTGAGAGTGGATACAGAACTCTTCCTCAATCCATTTGTAAGTAAAATCAAATCACTGTCCTGGCCCTGGGGTAAAGTAAGCAACTTCTAAGCCATTCTTAAGTCCTAAACTGAATCTGGAACATGTGAACCCCTTTTACAGCTTGGGCCTTACCTGGAACCTGATTGCCCTTTATAAATGTAGTTCATGGAGTCCTGCTTAGCATTGCTGCCTCCCAGGGGCTGTTCTTTAGTGTTAGGAATTAGCAAACTGATTTCTGCTCACATTATATTTATTTGATTTCTTTCACTTAAGTATATATGGCTGTGAAAAAAATATTTAATAAAGTCAGTAATTTTCTTTAAAAAAAAAAAAAAGGGACGCCTGGGTGGCTCAGTTGGTTAAGCAGCTGCCTTCGGCTCAGGTCATGACCCCAGCGTCCTGGGATCAAGTCCCGCATCGGGCTCCTTGCTCGGCGGGGAGCCTGCTTCTCTCTCTGCCTCTGCCTGTCACTCTGTCTGCCTGTGCTCGCTCGCTCTCTCTCCCTCTCTCTCTGATAAATAAATAAATAAACTCTTTAAAAAAAAAATAAACAAAGTCAGTAATTTATGTAAGCAGAAAATGTCTTTTTAAGTAGTCAAAGTGATAGATTCCAAATACTTATAATGCAGTTTTTGCTTGGTAATAATAATAGTTTTAATAGTTAATTTAACAAGCTTTGGAGACTGTCTGCTCTGCCACTTACTAGCGTTATAATCTCAAACAACTTTCCTGTGCCTCAGTTTTTTCCATCTATAAAATAAGTTGTTAAAAGGATTAAATAAGTAAATACATGTAATGTGCTTAGAACAGTGTCTGGCACAGAGGAAGTCCTTAGTAAATGTTTGCAGTTCCTTCCTCCCTCACCTCATAACTTAAAGTCAGAACAAAAGTGCCATACTGAATTATCTGCAATTTTGTTATTGGCAATTCTAAGGCATGTATTGTACATAACTTTCAAATACCACATGACAGTCTGTGTACCCTGGAAAAAGGGGAAGAATATGTGAGGAAGTATTTACCTTTGCTTCACTTGAATAATTGTTATAGTCTTTTATGTTTTCAAAACTGGGCAAAACCACCTTACCTTCTTTTTTTTTTTTAAATTTTTAAATTTTTTATAAACATATAATGTATTTTTATCTCCAGGGGTACATGTCTGTGAATCGCCAGGTTTACACACTTCATAGCACTAACCATAGCACGTACCCTCCCCAATGTCCATTACCCCACCCCCCCTTTCCCGACCCCCCTCCCCCCAGCACCCCTCAGTTTGTTTTGTGAGATTAAGAGTCACTTATGGTTTGTCTCCCTCCCGATCCCATCTTGTTTCTTTTCTTCTTTTCCTACCCCCCTAACCCCGCATGTTGCATCTCCACTTCCTCATATCAGGGAGATCATAATGATAGTTGTCTTTCTCGGATTGACTTATTTCACTAAGCATGATACCCTTTAGTTCCATCCATGTCGCTGCAAATGGCAAGATTTCATTTCTTTTGATGGCTGCATAGTATTCCATTGTGTATATATACCACATCTTCTTTATCCATTCATCTGTTGATGGACATCTAGGTTCTTTCCATAGTTTGGCTATTGTGGACATTGCTGCTATAAACATTTGGGTACACGTGCCCTTTCGGATCACTACGTTTATATCTTTAGGGTAAATACCCAGTAGTGCAATTGCTGGGTCATAGGGTAGTTCTATTTTCAACTTTTTGAGGAACCTCCATGCTGTTTTCCAGAGCGGTTGCACCAGCTTGCGTTCCCACCAACAGTGTAGGAGGGTCCCCCTTTCTATGCATCCTTGCCAGCATCTGTCATTTCCTGACTTGTTAATTTTAGCCATTCTGACTGGTGTGAGGTGATATCTCATTGTGGTTTTGATTTGTATTTCCCTGATGCCGAGTGATGTGGAGCACTTTTTCATGTGTCTGTTGGCCATCTGGATGTCTTCTTTGCAGAAATGTCTGTTCATGTCCTCTGCCCATTTCTTGAT